>JAVHYY010000595.1:0-55629 GCA_035221665.1 Okamejei kenojei | reverse complement strand
CATAGTGAAGATAGTATTCAAAAGCAGGATCTCTGGTGCTGTAATGCAGCAAACTTACTTGCTGCACCACCTTTGCTGCCCAAAATGTAAGTAATTACTGATTATGGAGAACTACATAAATCGGGGACCCGTTGGGTCCCATGTTCACACGTGGCAGGGCAGGTCCCCCCACGCAAATATTCCACCTCTCCACCAATTCTAATATTGGTGACCAATGGGGGGCTTTCTGGGGTGCCGTATGGTTGTTGGGGCGAAGGGACCTGGTTTTCAGAGGGCTTAGTATGGAATGGTGGGCCGAATGGATTCTGGGCTGGTGGGCTGGGGCTGGGCGGGGCTGGCAGCTCAGTTCACTCAGGCCTGGTGGGCGTGGCAGCTAAGAAACTGCCAGAAATTCTTGCCCAAAACAGGTGAGAGACTCTTGTGAGAGAGAAGGGGGACGAGGGTGGAGAATCAATTGTAGACATTTTTCATCTTTTTCTGCAGAAGATCACAGAATGACGGAGAAAGTCTATCCTGGCCTGGATCTCACAGTGAGCAATGAAGGGAGGGAGAAAAAAATACAGGGGTGAGGTGTAAATACTTGCAGGGGAATACTTTTGATGGGCCAAAGGGAACTCCTGTGCCAGTTATAGCCTGATGGGCTCTTAAAAGGCTCTAAAAAAATCTGCTAAATCTCAGTGAAAGGAACTTTTTCTGGACTTTTCCTGGACTGGCCACGGGCCTCTTGGGCTATATTTCTCAACGCCGGCCCCAGGGGTCAACATGTGGGAGACATTACCACACCCCCTTACCCTGAACACAGGATCCCAGGTTGTGTTCTTTGCCTCCTACTGTACTCCCGTGTACATACTGACTGTGTGGGCAGGTTCAGCTCCAACTACATCATCAAGTTTGATTGATGACAATGTTCAGGTGGTGGGCTGATCACCGTTAACGATGAGCAAGGCCCCCGTAGATGTGGTGAATCTGGCACTTGGTGTCAGAACAAACAGCCTCCTCTTCATGTCACAACAAACTAAGGTGCTGATTGTGGACTTTAGAAGGGCTCAACAACGAGGATGTACACGGGGGGGGGGGGCCCCCCCCCCAACTGGAGATAAATGGACTACTGTGGATTGGGAGAGTCAGCTTTAAATACCTGGGATGTCCACATCACAGAGGATTGACATGGGACAACATAACACTGCTGCAATGGTGAGTAGGCAAGCAGCGCCTTTAATAACCCTCAGGCAGCTGAGGAAATTCAGAGTCTCTTGAGGATTCTTCAGGGCTTCTACTCTGGGGCTGAAGGAAAGAATCTTGTCCGGCAACATTTCAATCTGGTTTGGGATCAGCTCTGCCAGGACGGGAAGAGTCTGCAGAGTAGTGCGTTCGGCCTGAACACACTATTTGGAACTACACTCGCCCCCCTGCAAGGACATATACTCCAGGTGCTGATCCAGAGCAGCAACATAATGTGGGACCCCTATAACCCCAGCAATGGGACTGTTCAGCTGTACGGTCAGGCTAGCGCCTGCTGTCACGCTGTGAGAAAACAGAGAGGATGAGACGGAGTTTATCCCCACAGGCCATCAGGACTGTAAATTCTTATCTCACCAGTGACTAATTTACTGTTGTTGTGGGTCTCTTACAAACATTTTTTTTTCTGTAAATGAAAATAGGGTTCTGTTCTGTTGTTCTTGCACAGTAGCAGGCTTTGCTCCTTTCATTTCACTGCACATCTTGTTATGTGTATGTGACAAATAAAGTTGACGCTTGACTTAATGGGTGGTGATTCTGGTGGAATTATTTGCCAATGGAATGAGAGGCCAAGTTAATGGACATTTGAAAGCAGAAATAGATTCTTGATTGGTTACCGGGTTTGTCAGGGGTTAAGGGCAGATGGCAGGAGTTGGGGTTGGGAGGGAGGCAATCAGCCATGATTGAAAGGCAGAGTTAGACTTGATGGGCAGAATGGCCTAATTCTGCTCCAATCACTTATTACCTGCATGGGTTTTCGCTAAGATCTTCAGTTTCCTCCCACAGTCCAAAGTCGTACAGATTTGAAGGATAATTGGCTTGGAATAAGTGTAAAATGTCCCTAATGTGTGTATGATAGTATTACCGTGCGGGGATCGCTGATCGGTGTGGACTCAGTGGGATGAAGGGCCTGTTCCCACGCTGTACGTCTAATCTCTAAACTAAACTAAAATGTAGTCCCATCCCGAGTAGATAGAACCTTCCCATTGAAACACTTACTAATTATTTGAATCCCAGTAGATTATGACACAACGTATCTGATTTCCTTTGATTCATTGTTGGTAAGTCACAGCATCAAAATGAACGTGTAAAGCAAAGAATCACAGATGCTGAAAATCTGAAATAAAAGTAGAAGAAATAAAAAAAACTTTTAGCAGGTTAGGTAGCAGTTATGGAGAAAGAAACAGTTCAGTTTTGGATCAAAGACCGTTCAAAGTAGAAAAGAGCAAAAACAAGTTATTTTTTAGTTGTAGAGAGGGGTGGGTGGATTGGTGAGGACAAATGGGATATACAGTGGCTTGCAAAAAGTATTATTCATACCCCTTGAACTTTTCCAAATTTTGTCACGTTACAACCACAAATGTAAATGTATTTTATTGGATTTTATGTGATAGACCAACACAAAGTGGTGCGCAATTGTGAAGTGGAAGGAAAATTATACATCGGTTTCCAAATTTTTATTACAAATAAAAAACTGAAATGTGTGGCGTGCAAAAGTATTCAGCCCCCGAGTCAATACTTTTGTAGAACGACCTTTCGCTGCAATTATTGCTGCAAGTATTTTGGGGTATGTCTCTACAAGCTTTGCACATCTAGAGACTGACATTTTTGCCCATTGTTCTTTGCAAAATAGCTCAAGTTCAGTCAGATTGGATGGAGGAGTGTCTGTGAACAGCAACTTTCAAGTCTTGCCAGAGATTCTCAATTGGATTTAGGTCTGGACTTTGACTGGGCCATTCTAACACATGAATATGCTTTTGATCTAAACCATTCCATTGTAGCTCTGAACTGGTATGTTTAGGGGTCGTTGTCCTGCTGGAAGGTGAACCTCCGCCCTAGTCTCACGTCATTTTGCAAATCTAACAGGTTTTCTTCCAAGATTGCCCATCTTCCCAAGAACTCTGACCAGCTTCCTGTCCCTGCTGAAGAAAAGCATCCCCACAGCATGATGCTGCCACCACCATGTTACACAGTGGGGATGGTGTGTTCAGGGGTGATGTGCAGTGTTAGTTTTCTGCCCCCACACATAGCGTTTTGCATTTTAGGTCAAAAACTTCAATTTTGGTCTCATCTCTCGACCAGAGCACATTCCTCCACATGTTTGCTGTGTCCCCCCACATGGCTTGTGGCAAACTGCAAATGAGATCTTCTTTATGGCTTTGTTTCAACAAAGGCCACTCTTCATTAAAAGGCTCGATCTGTGGAGTGCATGACAAATAGTTGTCCTGTGGACAGATTCTCCCACCTGAGCTGGTGGATCTCTGCAGCTTCCCCAGAGTTCCATGGGCCTCTTGGCTGCTTCTCTGATCATTGCTCTCCTTGCCCAGTCTGTCTTAAGTGTAGGTGGACGGCCATGTCTTGGTAGGTTTGCAGTTGTGCCATACTACTTTTCCATCTTTCAGATGATGGATTGAACAGTGCTATCCTCCGTGAGATTTTCAAAGCTTGGGATATTTTTTTATAACCTAACCCTGCTTTAAAACTTCTCCACAACTTTTATCCCTGACCTGTCAGGTGTGTTCCTTGGGCTTCATGATGCCCAAGGAACATTGTTTGTTCACTAATGTTTCTCTAACAAACCTCGAGCTCTTCACAGAACAGCTTGTATTTATACTGAGATTAGATTACACACAAGTGGAGACTCTATTTACCAATTAGGTGACTTCTGAAGGCAATTGGTTGCACTGGATATTATTTAGGGGTATCAGAGTAAAGGGGGCTGAAATGCTTTTTGACACGCCACACCTTTTCAGTTTTTTATTTGTAAAAAAAATTGAAACAATGTATCATTTTCCTTCCACTTCACAATTATGCGCCACGTTGTGTTGGTCTATCACATAAAATCCCAATAAAATACATTTACGTTTGTGGTTTTAACGTGACAAAATGTGGAAAAGTTCAAGAGGTATGAATACTTTTGCAAGCCATTGTATTTAATGAGGCAAGAAGAACAAATGAGGAAACGTAGCATTTGGAGTAGGTATGTTACAAAAACTTACCTTCAGCGGCGGCTGCAGTTCTGTCACAGGCCTTGTGCGCAGCTTTGGCGCCTTTGAGAGGAGGGTGGTTTAAAAATGCGATTTTTCTCCAGCCTATACGAAATTTCGAATTTGAACAGACTGTTTAGTTGTTGAAGAAAAAATCGCTTCGACTGCCGTTTTTTAAGTTTATTAAAATTAGCGCTGGATAAGTTCATAGCAGGAGTAAATTAAAAATCATCTTCTAATGCCATCAATGCAGATAACGGGACGGATCTCACGTAGGGGACAAGACAAGGTACACTGTTTAATTTTTAATATAAACTTGCTTCTTAGGATGCCTTTAATCAAAATTTCATGCATGCAAAAAGGTGACTTAGGACCCATACAAACCGGCAGTGTTTTTCCTGCCGATATGGGGTTTAAATTCACCGCAAACCGCCCAACGTTCCAATGCGATCGTGTTCCACAAAAATCCCACTCGCAAGATGATTAAAATGGCCATTAATTTACGGGAATTAAACACTAAATTCCTTCCATTTGGCCTATTAAATTCATGACAATGAGATTCAAAAAATCATATTATTGTGAATGTTATTTGGACCACCTAGGCTTTTTTTAACTGTTAACATTTTCCTAAGAAATAGATAGATGTTTAGATCTAGTTGTAATTGGGAATTTTGTAATTAGCTACAATTAGGTAGCAAAAAATAATTATATGCTTTAATTTCAGGTCATCCAAGTAAGATTGTTTCATATTTGTTTCAGAATGCTTCAATCTATAATAACTGAAAATTTCATTCAGTTCTCTTAATTTTTAAGAAAGTTATGGGCCTTTTGATGGTCCTTGATCACAGCATTTGTGTTGTCAATCGAAAAGCAATAGGGAACAAGATGCTATAATTTCGGAGTGATGAAAAATGGCCATAACTCTATTAATAACTGAAAGATATGAAAGTGAATTATGTGTCAAATTAAACTTCTCTTTATGCTTTATCTGATGTGGATAAATTGACATCAGACTTGAATTTTTAAATCTCAAAATTTTATTTGGAGTCAATAAGATAATGGTACAAGAACTGCAGACCAGACTATACTAACAGAACAATAAAACGGACGTGTATGAGATTGGACTCACCCAGGAGGGTGGTTGCAAATCTGGGACACCACGCTCCTGCCTGAGATGGTGGAGGCTTGAACTTTCCTTGCTGCTGCAGGGAGATGCTCCCCTGCGGGAAGTGCTCAACTGGAGAGAAGCTTCACCACTGCAACACCAGCAGCTTCACCACTGCAACACCAGCAGCTCCACTGCTAACAGCAACTCCTTTGCAGGGAGCTACTCCACTGCAGGGCGGCCCTGCATTACTGCAGCAGTTGCTCCACTGCAACCTCTGCTCCCAAAGATTCTAGATCTTTGATCTGTCCCACTGCAACAGCTGCTGTTTCGAGTCCCTGACGTCGTGATGTGGAACAAATCGAGCCCTCGGCGGGAAAAATTGCGCCAAAAGCGTCGCAAGTCTTCTTCTTCTTGTAGGATTCCGGCAGTGTAAGTGTAGACGCTGCTAAGGTGTATTACTGCCCTCCAAGGTCCAAAGTTTGAACTAAATTCCTACAGACAGTCCTGTAAACATGCAGGAATTGAAGAACAGCCCTGGGTATCAGCTGATGTTTCTCACTGTGTCCAAACAAAGATAAAACAGAAAAAGCCTCAAGTCCTGTCAGTCTAGCAAACAATGCCTTTCTTTCTCCCTATACTTTTTCATTCTAGGAAAACATGCTTAACTGTCTCCTTTACTCCCACATTCACACAAGCCAGAAACATGTTTCCCTACAATGCACAAAAAGTACATTTAACAATCTACACAGTCTAACTGAGTCCCTACGGGACAGAGATGTACAGAACCATATTTTTCTAACTTCAGCTTGTACAGAAAAGTAGTGTCTATCCCTGACATCCTGTTTCCATCCTTTCTGCCATTACTTTTGTTAAGCCCTCTTTAATTATTTCTCTCAGTTCCACTCTCCCCAATGATACATGGATATCTATTTCTCTTCTTAAACTCTCCTTTGCTATGAGCGTCCACCTGCTCATTCCCCCTCACCCTAGCTTGCCCGGAGAGAACCGCAAAAAAGTGATGTTACACACAAACCCAATTCTGCAAAAACACACTCAAGATTTCATTTAGAATGTCTAGGACGAGCGTTTAGATTTCCCTACTCTTAAAGTTTCAAGAGCAGCTGCAGAATCAGAACAGATAATGACTTCTCTAAAACTGGCTTCCTCAATCCACCATAGAGCCATTGAAATTGCCATTAATTTCAGTCGTGAGAACAGAGCCCCATTTTTTTTGTTTTTTCCATCAGAAATGCGCTCGGCCAATCTTCAACCAAGCTGCTCCACATACACTCCTAACCCAGGCCTCCCACTAACTGGATCTTTAGATCCATATGTAAAAACAATCAAAGTGCTCTCTCACTGATCGAATTAATATTTCCACTATTCTTGGGAGTCACCTCGCGCTTTATCTTTTTCCTGAAGAAAAGCAAGCTCAATAAAACATTCAGGAAAGAACCCAATAGGGCACAGGTAGCATTATTGTTGATGCTCTATAATACCCCCTTGTTCCAAAACCCTGCTTCCTAGCCCACTGATTTATAATAACAAAAAATGTGTTATATTTGCTTACCATCATCAATCTTGCAACAAACACCTTGTGGGAAGGTATCATTACACCCACAAAGTTTAGTCCCATTAATGTAACCCTAGCTTAATGCGCCGTAACCATCAGGGCAGGGACTGGGGAAGTTCTGAAGGCTCCACAGCAAAGCCTCAAAGCCTTTGCCTGCAACACATCTAGCCTACCCAGAAAGTTTTGACGCAGACCCATACACAAATCACCGCGTAGTCAAGAGAAGATGTGATCATGGCCTGATAAATTAGCAGCAATGTCTCCCTGTTAGCCCCCCACTCACACCCAACCAGGACTTCTCATAACATTCAGGAACTTTTTCACATTTCAACCACAATTTTTACCCTCATGCACAGCCCAAGTCATATGCTCTTCTAACCAAACCCCCAAAACTTAAAAACCTTTACCTTCTCCAATAGAGACCCAATAATATATACAGCCTATCTTAGGTAAACTTTCTTTTAAAACCAAATACCATATATTTAGTCTTAGAGGCAGAGATTTTAAAGCCCATGTGTTCCCCCATTCCTCTACAGACATGAACACTCTTTGAATTTGTTTTTAAAACAAACTCTACATTACAATCTCTTTTCCAGATGGCCCCGTCATCTGCAAACAAAGACCAGACCAAATCCTCTCTCTAATTTACAAAAAATATGTCGTTTATCATTTTGCAGATTAAATAAAAAAACTGGACTGATAACACTTCCCTGCGGGGTTCCATTCTCTATCTCTACAGTCTCTGATCTGACGCTACCAACCATTACTTGTATTGCTTCTATTCAATAAAAAATCCTTAATCCAGTTGGAACATTCGTCTCCTGATCCCAAGTCAAAAATTTTAATATTAATCCCATCCTTCCCACAAAGAAATCATATGCCTTCTCAATATCAAGAATACACTCCTACTATTTCCTTGCTTCTAAATGCCCTTTTAATATCCTGATCCAAAACTGATACAGACTCCATTGTAGACCTTCCATTCCTAAAAACCATTCATGTACATCAACAAATAGTCCTCTGGATTCTAAAAAAAAACTAGTCTGTTGGTTACCAACCTCTCCATAATTTTACACAGCACTGCTGTGAGCACTATAGGGCGATATCAACTAGGGTCAGATGCCTCTTTGCCCGGTTTTTAAAATAGGGACCATGACTGCATGTTTCCATTCCTTTGGTAAATAACCTCAGCCCACACAGTATTAAACAAAGCTAAGATTTCATCAAGTACAATATCATCCAGATGTGTAGTAAATAACTCATACGACAACCTATCTCCCTCGGGGTGGTATTTGCCCTGGACATAATTGCATCCTTCAACTCTTTTTATGGTAAAAAACAGATTAAAGATATTATCATTTACTAAACTCCTCTCCAGCTTCGCTGATTAACTGCCATCAGCTCGATTCTCTTTCTACACCTCTCCACTCCCATGCTCTCTGATCTATGCACTGCTTGAAAACTGTCCAACACACGTCTGCTTTTCCTTATTGGAAACTGCTTACCACCTCACCCTTCTGCAACACTGGACTAACAACGTCCCTTTTATATACTCCTGTATTCTACGCACAGATGACCACAATGCCTTACTGGAGTTTCAGGGGGCCTAACGTTACCACAAAAATCCCTCCAATTTTCCTCTTTGTATCCTTACAACTCGTTCTTGCACTGCCCTAGCCGCTTTGACTCACATTGCATTGACCAAAATTGGATACTTTCTTAATTTTCGATAGACTATATTACTATTCCTTACAAGCTTCATCACATTCTTTATTCACCATGGAACAGACATACGGGACCTTAGGTTCCTGCTTCACAGGAATAGTACATAAGCTGCCTCAAGTATCATGAGACTAATGGAAGTATTCCAACTATCTAAGAAACCTCACTATGAATCTCTTCCACTAACTTTGAGCCCCTTTTTTCTCTTGGAATTTATCCCATGTAGCCTGAGGAAAAAGGTTATATCTAGGCACTTTCTTTTCCATTCTTCCTCAAAATCTCCTACCAAACCTACATAAATTGGATAAGATCAGCTACCCAGCGTATATCGATCATTACATCCCATTCACCATATTCTTGTAAGTTAGATGAAGCAATTGATAAATTCTTGCGGCTGCAGGTGTTTCTCACATTATTATACCTCAGTTGGCCTCTCCATCATTTAACATACCAACTCATCACTTATGTAGAAATTCGTTCAACCATATACCACCATTATTTATCCTGTGATTCACTACCCATAAGGATTATGTGCATTAAAAATCTCCAATCCTTTGTAAGGGACACCTTACCTTCTCAATTATTCATTAAAATCTGACAATATCAAGGGTTGACAGGGGCTATAATAATTTATTACAGTAATAGAATTCTGACTGCCTGCAAACCCCACAGCAAAACATCAAAGATTAGAATAATGTCAACTTTCCTATACTGCAGCCCAGTCAATAACAAAGAAAGTTGCACAACCCCCACCTGATCTATCAGACCTATCTAATCGCCACAATCATAAATCTGGATATTACAAATCTAGACAGGGTTTAACATGTCTCTTGGATACATATTAATTCCTGGTGTTCTTTAAATTCATTCAACAAATCTCTTTAACCTCTTGACCTTTCCAATCAGACTTGGGCATTCATTGAAGTTTAATAAAAACTTATCTTGTATTGAGGATCATCATCATCCACATTACTGGAAATACAACATACTACTAGCTCTCGGCAAACTGTGACCTCTCCATACACTGACTCTCCGTCATGTATTGATGCACAACTTTTCTGGCAACTGCTTTACACTAAGGAACCTTTCAGCTGCCCCCACCACTAACCTGAGGATATCTGACCGGTTAGAGCTGCTTTCTTAGCTCCTACCAACACACCAGAAACAAAAGACAGAAATGACTCCTTATTAAAAATCAACATGTCAGATGGAAAAGCCAATGGCAAGTTTGGCACAGTGATCTGGCTTCCTAGCACCACTCTAGTCCCAGCGCTCACATCTCCGCGTTCTCTAGCCACCTTTGAACTGCCTCTGCATATGACACGGTTGTTCTGATCCTTCACTTCCTGCACTCCCTTCACCTGAACAACGCGCTCACAACCATGAAACCATGCTACATGATCCCCATCACAGTTAGGGCACTTTGGATCCTCTGCCTTGCAATTTTGTATTGCATGATCTCCACCGCACTTTGCGCACTTTCTTTTACCTGACAAGACCCAGCAACATGTCCAAACCTCTGACAGTGGTTATAGCAGCGCAACGGTGGTTAATGTACTCCCTCACTTGATACGCCATACTCCCAAGAAAACACTCTCTGAGGCAGTTACTCCATCTTTGAACGTAAGCGGACCGGCGGGTCCCCGACCTCCATTCCTACTCTTAAATCTCACAACAATCAGTTACTGGGCCCCTTAACGTTTTCTAAAAATCTCCTTCTCAGACAAGCCAGCATACATCCCATACACCACTCCCTTTTTTCCCTGCTGTCTTCCTCTAGGAATGACCACCAATTTCCCCACACCCCTAGCATCATTAAACTGTTTTCTGTCTTAGCAACAAACTCAATCTTCACACAGAGAGTGGTGAGTCTCTGGAACTCTCTGCCATCAGAGTAGGTTGAATGTTATAGTAGTAGTTTCATTGGCTAAGATTTAAGTAGTTGAGGCCATTTCATTGGCTATATTTAAGAGTGAGTTGGATGTGGCCCTTGTGGCTAAGGGGATCAGAGGGTATGGAGAGAAGGCAGGTACGGGATACTGAGTTGAATGATCAGCCATGATCATATTGAATGGCGGTGCAGGCTCGAAGGGCTGAATGGCCTACTCCTGCACCTAATTTCTATGTTTCTATGTTTCTAAACTCTTAACATCCAATTATACAGAATCTTGACCTGAAAAATCCTTGCCTATCTGGCTCTCCAAAGCGGTGGTAATTTTTAATGGATTCACTGCCTCTAAATCCTGCATCTCCTTGATTTGTTCCTTTAACTTTAAACAGCACGACGATTTCTTCAATAATTCTAATTCTCCTAACTTTATTTCCGTCGTCTTCTGACACCCACCACCCTTAGCCTCACCATTTCCTGAAGCCATGGGCCTCTAGAACCCCTCCTTACTTAACACTAATCTAATTCTACTAATACTAGCCCTACTACTAATGAAAGAAATGGGAAAAAAAAACATCCACCCTCCAACTCAGCTCTTGCTGTCTCTCCAGTCCTCCTGCTGGTCCTCCTGCAAAAAACCGAATCCATGTCTCGCCGTCGCGAGCCTCCCGCCATCCTGGCTTTCCCGCCGGTGTGCGCCCGGGGGGAGGGGCTGAGGCGGGCGCGGCTGGGGGGCGGGGCCAGGCACGGAGAGCGGCGCAGGCGCACAGTCCGAGACAACAGGTGGGGGGGAGGGGAGGCGCGCACGCGCGCGGACGTTGACGTTGACGGCGAGCACGTGCCCCGCGGCCCCTCCCCCCCGGCGGCGGGAAGGCGAGGATGGCGGGAAACTCGCGACGGCTTTTGGCGCCTTTTCCCGCCAAGGGCCGGAGTTGTCCTCGTGACCCGCGCTCTGGGTGGAGCCGGTCCGCTCACGTGAGGCGCCGCCAACGGCCGGGGGGGGGCTATAAATAGCGGGAGCGGCAGAGAGGCGGCGATTAGTTGGGAGTTTGAGGTGAGAGTTGTGACATTTAGCTGATGCGAGGTTTAGTTCAGGTGACTTTAGCTGAGGTGAAGTTTAGTTGTGAGGTGGGAGGTTCAGTTGAGGGTTGGGGGGTTTAGTTGAGGGGCGAGGTTTAGTGAGGTAAAGTTTAGTCGAGGCAAGGATTTAGTCGTGATGTGAGGTTTAGTTTAGGAAGGTTTAGTTGGGATCAGGTTGAGCTGAGGTGAGGTTTAGCTTTCTCTTGTGTTTGAGGCAGCAGAGGTTATGTGACGCCCTCCAGGCGCTGCAGCCAGTTCAATGTGCTGTTGTCGAGGGCCGTGAGGTCTCCCCCTCCACCAGGGGGCGGAGGACAGTGCAGTCAAAAATGAGGCAGTGCGCTGTTTGCTGGTCTGCTCCACACATGCAGGCTGCAGGTGAACGCAGCCCCGGCGATGCATGTTGGCCTTGAACCATTGGTTCAGCATGTTGAGACAGAGGTTTTGCTGAGGCGAGGTGTTTACTCGAAGCGAGGTTTAGGTGTGAGGTGTAGTTTATCAGTGGGGAGTGAGGTTTAGTCGAGGTGAAGTTTAGTTGATGTGAGGTTTAGTTAAAGTGAGGGGTTTAATCGAAGCAAGGTTTAGTGAGATATGAAATGTGGTTGATGTGTGGTTTAACTGAGATTATGTTTGGTCGAGGAGGTTCAGGGGTTTAGTTCTTCTTAAGCCCTTTGCTCCTCTAGGGAGCATATGCCATTGACAAATATCCTCCACCTCACTAGGTTGTTGGCAGTTATTTGGAGATCTCCCCAGTTGAGCCCACTCTCAGACATTTCTGTCTGGACTGCTCTTCTTCAGCTGTTCCTGTCTGGACACCTCTTTTCCTATTTCCTTGGGGGTTCCATTTCAGGTGATGTTTGCGGCAGGTTTCAGCAGCAGTGGCTTGGAGAAGGGCTGGTGGCTGCCCAACTTCAGCAGGATCTCAGTGTCGGACTGAGGGGGTGGAGGGCTGCTGGCCATCCATGCAGCTGCAGTGCCAGCTGCAACTCTGGGGCTGCCCCGCCAGCCCAGGGACACCTCCGGACAGGGACGGGACACTGGGGAAGGGACGGGGATAGCCCAACAGCACCTGCAGCGTTGGAGAGCCCACCCTGACTAAGGATGAAACTCAAGCCTGCACACAATGCAGCACAACCATTGCCAAGATGGTTTTATAGCTTGTGACCTATGACCTGGGCATGTGCAGCCGGAATACTGAACTCACTTATTCGGCTGTGGGGACGCAACGTTAACCAAAGTAAAATGGAATAGTCTTCGAACAACATCCTGCGCACACTGTTCCGATCACTGCAGCTGCTGTTCGCTTGGTGCAATGTTTCTTCCGCAGATTCTGACAACAGATCGTAACGTAACGAACAAAAGTGAAAGCAACCGTCAGCCAAATGGAATAGTCCATGGTTGTGACATGCAGGACAAGTATCACAGCACACAACAGAGTTGTGAGCAAGAAATTAGCAAACAGATATAATTAACCTGCTCCAGTAAAACAGTGAAGACAGCCACCATCAGATCCACTGCTGCCATGGCCACCAGATAGTGAGTGATGCATTTAGACAGATCACATTTACCCCGAGAAAAGATCACAATCACCATTATAGTAAATTAAAAGAAATGTGAATAGAAATGAATTAAATTCAAACAGTCGTGTATTGTTCAGTGTACCTTGACTTTCGTGGGATGAATGATGGCCCGAATTGGGCGGTGTATATTTCCATCTTTATCTGATCCATCATAATGCATGAGGTTTTGCATCTGATCCGCAAGCATAATAATTATTGTAATGGGATTGGCAAATTTCTGGAGATGCCACATGCAGTGGAATAGTTTCTGTTCATTTTCCTTTTCTTTCTGTCATAGTCATAGTGTGGAAACAAGCCCTTTGGCGCAACTTGCCCACACCGGCCAACATGTCCCAGCTACACTGGTCGCACCTGTGCTTGGTCCATATCCCCCCAAACCTGTCCTATCCATGTTTCTGTTTAACTATCTTATAGTATGGGGTAGTCCCAGCCTCAACCACCCCACCTGGCAGCTTGTTTCTAAAACCCACCACCCTTTGTGTGAAAAAGTTCCCCTCAGATTCCTATTAAATCTTTTCCCCTTCACCTTGAACTTATGTCCTCTGGTTCTCGATTCCCCCACTCTGGGCAAGAGACTGTGCGTCTATCCGATCTATTCATCACATGGTTTTGTACATCTATAAGATTGCCCCTCATCCTCCAGCGCTCCAGGGAATAGAGACCCAGCCTACTCAACCTCTCCCTATAGCTCACACCCTCTAGTCCTGGCAACATCCTTGTAGATCGTCTCTGAACCCTTTCAAGCTTGACAATATCTTTCCCATAACATGGTGCCCAGAACGGAACACAATATTACAATATTACAAATATGACCTCCCAACTTCTATACTCAATACTCCGGCTGATGAAGGTCAACGTGCCAAAAAGTATTTTTGACCAGTTTATCTACCTGTGACTCGACCTTCAAGGAACCATGCACCTGCATTCCTTGATACCTCTGCTCTTCAACTCCCCAGAGGCCTACCATTCACTGTGTAGTTCCTGCCCTTGTTGGATGTCCCAAAATGCAACAGGTATCACTTCTCTGTATTCAATTATATTTTAATATAATTTAGAAATTAGATACTATAGAAGGCCTTTTGATGTAACGGAATGCTACAAGGCTCCCAAATTATTGGAGGAATGGAAGAAAATGACTCCATTTACATTTCACGCTGCCTAGACAAAGACATAAGCATAATCAAGGACGAGTCGCATCTTGCCTACTCGCACCTCCACTCCATTGGACAAGAAGTGCAGAAGTGAAATAAACGCGCATGTTCAGATTCTGGGATAGTTTCTTCCTAGTTGTTATCAGCAACTGAACCATCTCATCTGCAAGTAGAGTGTGGTCCTGGCTTGTATCTACCTCATTGGAGACCATCGGTCTATCTTTATTTGGACATTACTGGATTTTAAATTGGAATAAACGTTATTCCCTTCATTCAAATGTCTCTACAGAGTGAACGGCTTGATTGTAATTATAATATATTTTTGATGACTTCATATCACGTAACAAAGAAAAGCTTTTTACTGTGCCTTAGTACACGTGACAACACACTAAACTGGCAAACTAGACTATCAAGTCATATGATCCAGAATAAGTTGAGTCGTCAAGCTATGGACGGTGCATCTTGCCTTCGAGGTGCCACTGGATTCGTGGCCACAGATCGGAAGAGCTGAAACGTGGGCGGCACGCGAGTGGTGAACAGTGGCTATCGTCCAATCAGGTATGATCACTAAAATAATGTTCGGACTAAAATCACAGAAAATTGAAAATAATGAATGGTAACAAAATCATAGAGATAGATGGTAAACCGATAAAAACGTGAAAAAATGTACCGAACGGTAACAAATCTGAGACGCTATACTTCCTCTTCCTTTTGGTGGATGAACTGATGTTCCTGTGAAAAGTGCAAGGGATCAGTGGTGGGGAAAGGGTTGCAGACACTGAAGACAAGATAAATGATTGTTGATAGGAGATAAAAATAAGAGACAGATACAACTATTTTTTGAAAGTAGATAATTATTGATTATCCCTATTAAGTTTATCAATTTTAAGAGGATCGAAGAAAATTGGTCATCTTTGCCAATGGAACATGGAATTACGATGACAAAGGCAACATTCCAGACATAGGTCCTTTAGAATGACGATGACATTTGGTAAGTAATTGTACCAATTTATTAAACCTTAAAATGTGAATAACTTAAAATATAATAACAATTTAAATGCTAAAGATCCGATTTAAAATGTATCACTCTTTTACACATAAATCAAGAGGCGTAGCAATATTATTTCGTAAAGGTATTTTATTTAAACATACATCAACTATAACTGATAAAGATGGAAGATATATTATCGTCATAGGAGAATTAAATACACAAAATGATTTTTGTTAATGTATATGGACCAAATTTCGATAGCCCATTGTTTTTTAGAAGGTATTTAATAATATCCCGGAATTAACACAACATAATCTAATAATTGGAGGTGACTTTAATTGTACACTAGATCCATACTTAGATAGATCTACAAGGCAAAGGAAAACTAAATCACATTCTAGTGATTTATTAAATGCATATATGGAAACTACTAATATCAAAGATGTTTGGAGAATTGAAAACCCTACTGGACGAGAATACTCTTTTTACTCGTCAGTACATAAAACTTACTCAAGTATAGATTATTTTTTGGTGGATGCTAAACTTATTTCGCTTACTTATAAATCCAATTATCATAATATCATAATTTTAGATCATGCACCATTAACATTCAAGATCAAAAATAAATGGTAAACTACAAAAATCAGAACAGTGGAGATTTAACCCACAAATATTAGAAAATAAAATTACTCAGGAATATATCACAGAACAAATTAAGATTTTTTTCGAAATAAATGATAAACCGGAAATATCCTGTTCCTTATTATGGGAAACATTTAAAGCATACCTCCGGGGAATCATGATTTCCTCTCAAGCATTTTATAATAGAAAGAATCGTAAGGATCAGCAAGATTTGGAAAAGGAGATTAAACAATTAGATATACAGAATGCAATGAATCCAACTACTATATTACATAATAAAATTGCAGCATTGAAATATAAATTAAATAAAATATTTACAGACCAAGTCGTTAAACTTTATCAACATACTAAACAATTACAGTTTGAATTCGGTGATAAACCTCAAAAATTACTGGCTCGTCAACTAAGGAAAATGGAAGCTGAAAAAATAATCCATAGGATTAAATCACATAAAGGCGAATTGTTAACACAGCCTAAAGATATTAATGAAAGATTTATGCAATATTATAAAAACTTATACACTGCGAAAACAACAGATAATAAAATAGGAATTGAAGCATTCTTAAAAAAATGTAACTTTTGGATTGGATTCACAAAATATAGAGTTACTGAATGCTGATATCACGATAAAAGAAATCCAAGAATCTATCAGATCACTAAAAAAGGGTAAAACACCGGGACCAGACGGCATTGGCTCGGAATTTTATAAAATATTTTATGATCAGATTGTACCACGTTTGAAATTACTATATGAACATATATATATACAGCAAAAACTACCAGAAACATTAAATGAATCTACTATAACACTTTTACCTAAAATAAACAAAGACTTGGATGAACCAGGGTCATTTAGAGCAACAGCTCTTCTAAATACCGATCAAAAGATATTAACTAAAATATTAGCACAAAGGTTAAGTTTAGTTGTTAATAAATTAGTTCACCCTGATCAAACAGGATTTATACCAAAACGATACTCTTCATATAACGATACTCTTTGAGACGGTTATTCAACATTATATACTCGAAAAGAGATATTAATAAAGATCTAGTAGTTATTTCGTTAGATGCAGAGAAAGCCTTTGATCGTGGAATGGCCTTACTTGTTCTCGGTTATGGAAGCTTATAAATTGGGAGAAAAGTTTATTAGCTGGATCAAATTGCTATATACAAATCCGACAGCTAGAATAATAACAAATCAAATGTTATCACCTAAATTCAATTTATCTTGAGGTTGTAGACAAGGTTGTCCTTTATCCCCTTTATTGTTTGCATTGGCAATAGAACCGCTAGCTCTGAGGGTGAGATCACATCCGGAAATATATGGATACGATACTAGAGACACTAAAAATAAAATTTCTTTATATGCGGATGATGTGCTACTTTACATCATAAAACCAGAAACTAGTATTCGTAATTTGTTAAAATTAATAACTGAATTTGGATCCTATTCAGGATATAGTATTAACTGGAATAAAAGTGAACTTATGCCAATGACAGTAAACAATTTACACATATTACAACAATTCCCTTTTAAGATAACAAATGAAAAATTTAAATATCTTGGAATCTTCGTAACAAAAAGATTTGACTCTTTATTTAAAGCTAATTTCCCACTATTATTGAACAAATTAAATAAGAATATTTTATATTGGAAAACTTTACCTATTTCGATGATAGGCAAAATTAATATAATAAAAATGGTGTTTCTTCCACAATTATTATACCTTTTCCAATCAATCCCGATATATCTCCCTAAAAATTTCTTTAAAAAGGTGGACTCCTTAGTCACTAACTTCATTTGGGATTATAAGTGCCATAGAATAAACAAAAAACATTTATGTAAATCAAAAATAAACGGAGGTCTAGCTCTACCAAATTTTATGTTTTATTATTGGGCAGTTAACATTAAAAATATGAATTTTTGGTTAGAAGAAATAGATAACCAACCAACTTGGTTAAATATGGAAAAAGAAGACTGTTCTCCCTTTGAAATTAGTTCTATAATATTCGCTAATATTAATCTAGCTAAGAAAACTTATAGTGATAACCCAATAATAGGAAGTGGAATACGTATTTGGAAACAAATAAAGAAAACATTAAAATTAAAATCTATACCACTATCTCTTAGCATTGTAAATAATGTTACGTTTAAACCTTCAATGATGGATAAAGCTTTTTTACAATGGAAAAATAATGGAATTATTAAGATTGGTGATCTCTATAGGGAAAACTCCTTCCTTTCATTTCAAGACGTACAACAAATTTATGGACTACACTCTAAAGATTACTTTAGATATTTACAAATTAGAGATTATGTTAAGGCAAATACGCAAGAACTCAGAAATAGAAAGACAGAAATATTAGATGAATGTTTGAATAAACATCCGAATACAGAAAAAATGATTTCATATATATATAACATCTTATTGGAAGGTGATGTTCCATCAACAGAAATACATAGACAATCTTGGGAAAATGAATTATGCCAAACTATTAGACCAGAAATATGGGATGATAGTTTACAACATATACATCATTGTTCGCTAAATGCTAAACACTCTCTTATATAGTTTAAAATATTACATAGACTATATTATTCAAAATCCAAATTACATAATATGTTCCCAAAAGTTTCTCCTATATGTGATAAATGTCAACATTTAGAAGCCAATTTGTCACATTCATTTACAAACTGTATAAAAATTACAAAATTCTGGATTGAAATATTCAGGATAATTTCGAATGTTGTTAATATAACTTTGACACCCGATTCAAAGCTAATAATACTAGGAATACTGGAAACAGAACAATTAGTAACAACAAACCAAATAATTTTTATTGATTATGGGTTAATAATTGGGAAAAAATTAATATTAAAATTTTGGAAAGGCCCTACATCCCCTACAATCAAAATGTGGAATACAGAAATGTCGGAGACTCTTCATCTGGAGAGGTTGAGGCTTGTCCTAATGGACAGGTAAGATCTCTTCAGAGGGATATGGTCTCCATACATTGAATATTTACAGAGTCTTAACGGCTAGGTACGAGGGCTTGACTGAGGCCTGAATATTAGAATGGATGAAGAAAGATATATAATAAATCATGCCTATATCTCCAATGACAGATTAATGATTAATACTCCATTCGCTTTCATATTTTCTTCATTATTTATCTCTATCTTTTCTTACTTTATAAAAAATAATTAAAAAAGCGTATAGAAGCATACAGTCCTAAATTTCTATATTAGTAATAATATCAATATTATTAATATTATGAAAGTATATAATGATGTATTTTCGTTTATGTAAAACATTGTAATTTTCATAAATATGTTTCTATAATAAAAATATTCAACAAAAAAAAAAAAAAAATCTGCTGCTGTGGTCGACCACTGCTGCGGCCTACTGCTGTCGTGACCAAATCGCTGCTGCTCCCCAGCGGCCTCAGGCGGGGACCGGTGGGGGGGGAAGCACCTTGCAGAGGGGGAGGGGGGCGGATTCGGGCGGGGGCTGTTGGGGGCCATGGGGGGGGGGGAAGTGTCCTACAGCCGGGGGGGGGGGAGAGAGATGGATTTGGGCGGGGGCTACCCTGGCCTATCGCTGATGTGGCCTACTGCTGCCATGGTTGGGGGGAGGGGGCATGTGGTGGGGGGGAGTTTGAGAGCGGAGGAGGTGGGTGTTTGGGGGAGGGGTGTGTGGGCGGGGCACGGCGGGGAGAGGGGTGTTTGGTGAGGGAGGGGGGTCTTTGGTGGGGGAGGGGGTTGTGGGCGGGGGGAGTGGGTTGTGGGCGGGGGGAGCGGAGTGGTGTGGGGGAGGTGGGGAGCAAGGTGGTGTGGGAGGGGTGGGGGAGTGGGTTGCTGTGGGGGAGGTGGGGGGTTGGTGTGGTGTGTGGGGAGGCGGTGGTCTGGTGGGGAGGCGGATGTTTTGGGGGTGTGGTCTGAGCGGGTGGGGGATTGGGGTGTGGGGGGGGTCTGTGGTGTGAGAGGTTGGGGTGGTGTGGGTGGCTGGTGTGGGGTGGGGTGGGGTCATGTGGTATGGGGGTGTGGAGGATGGGGTGGGGGGATGGGGTGGGGGGTTGGTGTGGGAGGGGTTATGTGGTGTGGGTTGGGGGGAGGAGTGGGTGTGGGGGAGGGTGGGGGGGTTGGATTGGTGAGGGGGTGGTATGATGTGGGGAGGGGGTGGTTTCGGTGCGTGGGGAGTGGGGGTGGTTTTGGGGAGTGAAGGGGTGGTTTTGGGGAGTGGGTGGGTTGTTGGGATTGGGTGATGTGATGGTGTGGGGTAGGTGGGGGGGGAAG
This sequence comes from Okamejei kenojei, assembly GCA_035221665.1. Taxonomy (NCBI): domain Eukaryota; kingdom Metazoa; phylum Chordata; class Chondrichthyes; order Rajiformes; family Rajidae; genus Okamejei; species Okamejei kenojei. The sequence goes on along the minus strand of JAVHYY010000595.1, from coordinate 35,374 downwards.
CAGTGGTCTGGTGGGGAGGTGGTGTGTGTGGAGGGGATGGGGGTCATGTAGTGTGCTTGGGGTGGTATGGGTGGGGTGGTGTGATGGGGGTGGTTTGGGTGGGGTGTGGGAAGTGGTGGTTTGTGGGGTCTAGTATGGGGGTGTTGGGGAAGTGGGGGGCGGGGGGGGTTGGATTGGTGTGGGGGGGGAGTGATGTGGGGTTGGGTGGTGGGGTTGGGGTGGGGGGGTGACGTGTGGGTGGAGTTGGGATTGTGTGGGGGTGTGTTTTGGGCATGTGGTGTGGGGTTGGGGTGGTGTCATGTGGGGGTGGGGATGAGGTGTGGGGGATGTGCTGTGTGGGGTGGTTTCGGGGGGGGGGAATGGGGTGATGTGGGGGGGCAGTGGGTGGTGGAGGGGGGGTTTGGTGTGAGGGTGGTGGTTGTTAGGGTGGTGGGGTGGGGTTGTGGGGGATGGTGTGGTTTGGGTATGGGGGGATGGGGTGGTGTTGGGGGGTATTGTGGTGTGAGTGGTTGGGTGGTGTGGGATTGGGGGGTGTGGGTATGGTATGGGGAGGTGGAGTGATGGGTGGGGTAATGTGGTGTGCAGGGGAGTAGTGTGGGGGGAGTGGGTGGTGGAAGGCGGGGTCTGGTGGGGTGATGTGGTGTGGAAGTGGATGGTGTGTAGTGAAGTGGGGGGTTGGGTGATGTGGGGAATGGGGAGGGTGTGTGTGGTAGGAGAGGTGGGGGCGGGGGATGGTGGGGTGTGTGATGTGGTGTTGGGATGTGGCGGTGTGTGGGGGAGGCGGTGGTCTGGTGGGGACTGGGTGGTGTTGGGGGCAGTGGGCGGGGAATGGTGGTGTGGGGGGGGGTTGGGGTGGGGGCAGTGTGGAGCGGGGAAGGGGTGGTGTGGTAAGGGGTTGTTTGGGAGGTGTGGGGTGGAGGGGGAGTTTGGTGTGGGGGGGATGGGGGGTGGTGTGGGTGAGGTGGGAGGTGGGTGGGTGTTTGGGGGGTGGTGGGGTGGGGGGGGTTAGGGTGGTGTGGCAGGGGAGGGGTGGTGTGGTTTGGGGGGTGGGGGGGTTGGGGGGGTGGTGGGGTGGGGGGTTGGGTGGTGTGGCAGGGGTGGTGCGGGAGGGGTGGTGTGGGGGGTTAGTGTGCTGTGGGGGATGTGTGTGGGTGGGATGGTGTGGGGGTGGGGTGGGGGTGGGGGGGGGGGGGGGGGGGGGGGGGGGGGGGTGGGACTGCACTCACCGGCCACGGCACCACAGAGCACATCCTGACTCCACTCTTGCAGACTCAATCAGCGGATCAAAGTTTGACTAACTCTTTCAAAACGGGGCAGGGCAAGTGCCTACGATGTCAGTCGGAGAGCGCTTTTGAACGAGTGACCATAGTTATATTAGATTTTACATTATTATTGAAAAAGACCTCACGTTCAAGTTAGAATTTGAAGCAAGGCGAACTTCAATGGTATTAGACAGGAGCCTGCAATCTCTTACTGGAGCGAGTTGTTACACAGAGAGTGGTGGGTGCCTGGTATATGTTGCCATGGGTGATGTTGGAGACAGATACAATTATGTTTTTAGATCGATACACGGATAAGAGAATGAAGTGATATGGATCACGTGTATGCAGACGAGATTAGTTTCAGTGTGGTATTATGTTCGTCATGGATCTTGTGGGCTGGAGGGCCCATTCCTGCACTACGTTGCTGTGCTTCTGTTGTATGTTTGTGACAAAGGAATGTCTGGCAGGTGGACGATCTTTCTGGGTGAAACAGCGAGAGTTTAAGACATCCGTGTTCCTTTTAGAGTGAATAACAAGGCTGGCTGTACTAGAAAGACCTGGATTACACTGGTGGTTTGGGGGAGGAGGGGGGCAGTGGGAGGGGCGAGTGGAGTGTGGGGGGGGTAGGGGTTTTGGGGTGATGACGTGGTGTGGTGGGGGGTAGTGTGCGGATGTGGGTTGGTGGTTGGTGTGGGGGGTGGGGTGGTGTGGGTGTTGAGGGGTTAGGGTGGTGTGGGGGGTGTTGTGGTGGTGGTGGTGGTGTGGGTGGGGTGTGAGGGGTTGGGTGGTATGGGGTTGGGGTTGTGTGGGGGGTGGGTAATGTGGGGGGGAGGGGTTGTGTGCTGGGGTGGTGTGTGGGTGGGGAATGGTATGGGGGGTGGGGAATGGTATGGGGGGTGGAGTGATGTGGGGGAGTGGTTTGGGTGGGGGTGTGGGATGGTGTGACGGATGGAGTGGTGTGCGGTAGGGGCGCGGCGGTGTGGTGCCGTGGAGCAGGGAAGTGGTCGCGTGGGAGGGGTGTTGGGGAGGTTGTGTGGAGGGAGGGGTTCTGTGGAGTGGGGGTTTGGTGTGGGGGGCAGGTGGCCGGGCGGGTTGTGGTTTTGGGTGGTGAGGGTGTTGGGTGTTGGGGGGTGATGTGCTGTGGGGGGTTAGTGTGCGGTGGGTGGGTGGGTGGTGTGGGGGTGTCAAGTGGGGAGGAGGGGGTGGGGGGAAAGGGCGGTGTGGGGGGTTGATGGGACTCAACTCAGCGGCCACAGGCTGCGGCACCACACAGCACATCCCAACTCCACACAGCGGCTTTCTCGACTCCGCACAGTGGCTTTCCCGACTCCACCCTTGCCGACTCAATCAGCAATTCTGGACCCATCCCTGCCTCCGGGGTTTTATTCTCCACTGGGTGCCGGAAGAGGCGTTACCTTCATGGTGATATTAGATGTTCAGTCACTATACACCTCCATCCCCCAGCAGGAAGGTCTTAAAGCCCTCTTCTTCTTCCTCGACCGCAGAATCAGCCAATTTCCATCTGCCAACACTCTCCTCCGCCTGACAGTCAAACCTCTAAGGGCTTAAATGGAGTGGAATTTGCTCTCTGTGTTCAGAAAATGTCCTTGAGTTGATATATAAAGATGGATCAAAGTTTGACTAACTCATTGAAAACGGGACCGGGCAAGTGACTGAGATATCAGTTGGAGAGCGCTTTAGGACGAGTGACCAGAGTTATATTAGATTTTGCATGGATATGGAAAAGGACCTCACGTTCAAGTTAGAATTTGAGGCAAGGCGAACTTCAATGGTATTGGACAGGAGCCTGCAAACTCTTACTGGAGCGAGTTGTTACACAGAGAGTGGTGGGTGCCTGGTATGTGTTGCCATGGGTGGTGTTGGAGACAGATACGATGATGATGTTTAAGAGGTTTTTAGATCGATACATGGATAAGAGAATGAAGTGATATGGATCACGTGTATGCAGACGAGATTAGTTTCAGTTTGGTATTATGTTCGTCATGGATGTTGTGGGCTGGGGGGCCCATTCCTGCACTACGTTGCTGTGCCTCTGTTGTATGTTTGTGACAAAGTAATGTCTGGCAGGTGGATGATCTTTCTGAGTGAAACAATGATAGTTTAAGACATCCCTTTTAGAGTGAATAACAAGGCTGGCAGTACTAGGGAGACCTGGATGACATGAGACAGAGTATGGGGAAACGGGAAAGAGAGAGTATAGTGCACCTCAAAGTGCTACACAGACATTTTTGTGTAGAACTGTAGATCACCTGTGAGAGGCCCGCATTGAATATTTTGGCTGCTTTACCATGGAGAAAGTCATGAAGACTAGGGAAAAGGCAAAAATTAACGGTGATGTTTTGCCGTTAGTCCGCATTGCATCAGAGAAGCTGGTTGTCATGCATGAAGGTAGATAGATCTCCGGGGCCTGACCTAGTATATGTAAAGCACAGAGGGAAGCCGGATAAGCACCATCGTTAGCCAGAGTGAGGTGCCGCAAGATGGTAGATGGCTGATGTTGTTCCTTTATTTAAGTTTGGGTACTAGGAAAAACCTGGGAACTATGAACCAGAAAGCTGACTAATCTGTGGTAGGTAAGCAGGGCTTGAAAATAGCAGTTGCCCGGGTGCCAATGGCAACTTGCAGTCCCGACGGGCAACCTAAAAGCCATCCCATTTTGCCCGGCTTGGGAAGCAACTGGGACACCCGCCTGCCATCCGTGTGCGGGTCTCGGCTCTCCGCTCGGTGCCAGCTCTCAGCGCTAGGCTCTCGTGTCTCTGCCCGGGTCTCGGGTCTGCGCTCGGCATGGCCGGCTCCTGAGCACATCAACGGCCGTGGTTGTGTGCATGTGCCGCCCTGCACATGCGCACTGCCACGGCAACTGGTTGGCGTCAGCCACTTTCTCCCTCCCTTTGCATTGTGGGAGTTCTGGCCACCATTGCTGTCCGGTCGCTGCCTTACTGTGACCGCTGAAAAACAATGCAGAATCACTCCCTGGAGCTGGAGTAACTCTTGCTTCTTGATTTCCTGGTCCTCCAATAATATTCAAAATGGAATTTAAACTGGTGGACCCACCACCACCACCAAACTCCAAACTCTGGAAAAATAACAACCTTTTGCATTTTATCTGTTTATTTATTGTGTGTCTATATGTGTGGTCTATTTGTATATAGACACACTGAACTTTTATCTCCTGTTCTGTATTATGTTTACATATTCTGTTGTGCTGCAGCAAGCGAGAATTTCATTGCCCTATCTGAGACACATGACAATAAAACTCTCTTGACTTGGCTCAAGCAAAAAAGGGAAAAAAAGCTACCTTAAATTTTGTTGCATCTGGTTGGTACCTATGGTAGGGTGAAGACTATTCCATTCTTTAATTGTGCGGGGCAACTCCATGGAGCAGCCAGCATCTTTGGATAGAAAACATTGGGTGACGTTTTGGGTAGAAACCCTTCTTTACATTTCCTCTGGATTTAGTATTTTTAGTTTAATTTAAAGATACAGCGTGGAAACAGGCCCACCGAGTCCACACCGACCACCGATCACCCATACTTTAGTTCTATCCCACACATCAGCGACGTAGGTCAAGAGTGTTTTATTCTCTCACGACCCAGTTAGAACAATGAAATCCTAATGCCCCTGTCCCACTTGGGAAACCTGAACGGAAACCTCTGGAGACTTTGCGCCCCACCCAAGGTTTCCGTGCGGCTCCCGGAGGTTTTTGTCAGTCTCCCTAATGGTCGAACGTGGTTTCCGTTTTAAAAATCGGTAATTTTCTAGTCGGAGCCGGTTGTGATGCTAGTTGAAGGTGGTTGCCGGAGGACAAAAACCTCCGGGACCCGCACGGAAACCTTGGGTGGGGCGCAAAGTCTCCAGAGGTTTCCATTCAGGTTTCCTAAGTGGGACAGGGGCATTACTTGCAGCAGCAAAATAGAATATGTAAACATAGTACTCTGTAAACAATGTTATAAATGAGAAAACAAAACTCCATACAGACAGCACCCATATTCAGGATCAATTCCGGGTCTCTGGCAATTTTAGGCAGCAAATTTATGGCTAATGTACTGCCCCAATAGCCTTGAACTGAATTAAAACAAACAGTAGCTGTAAAGGGGGACATAGCGTCACTTAGAGATATAAGACTGAAAATGGATAGTTTCTTTTTTTTTTAGTAACCAAAGTTATCAACGTATAATTTTTTGTGTGTTGGAAAATAAAATATAGTGCACAGCTGGTGGACTTGCTGCCTCACACGCCAGAGATCTGTGTTCGATCCTGTTCTAGGGCACTGTCTGTGTTGAATTTGCACATTCTCCCTGCAAGCATGTGGGTTTCCTCCCACATCCCAAAGACGCATTGGCTTTGTAGGTTAACTTGTCTCTGTAAAATTGCCCCTAATGTGCAGGGAGTGGGTGAGGAAAGTGGGCTAATATAACTTGTGTGAATGGGTGGACAAAAATGGTGGAGAAACTCAGGTGAGACAGCATCTATGGAGCGAAGGAAATAGGCGACGTTTCGGGTCAAGACCCTTCTTCAGACTGATGTCGGAGGGGTGGTGGTCGGGAAAACGAAAGGAAGAAGTGGAGACAGTAAGCTGTGGGACAGCTGGGAATGGGAGGGGAAGGAGGGAGAAAGCAAGGACTACCTGAAATTGGAGAAGCCAATGTTCATACTGCTGGGGTGTAAACTACCCAAGCAAATATGAGGTGCTGTTCCTCCAATTTGCGGTGGGCCTCACTCTGGCCATGGAGGAGCCCAGGACAGAAAGGTCGGATTCGGAATGGGAGGGGGAGTTGAAGTGCTGAGCCATCGGCAGATCAGGTTGGTTATTGCGAACTGCGTGGAGGTGTTGTGCAAAGCGATCGCCAAGGCTGCGCTTGGTCTCACCAAGGTTGATCATATGCTGAATAACCATATTTTTGTTTGGAAGTGGAAAGAGATAATAGAAGGTTACACAAAAAGCTGGAGAAACTCAGCGGGTGCAGCAGCATTTAAGGAGCGAAGGAGATAGGCGACGTTTCGGGTCGAGACCCTTCTTCAGACTGGTCAGGGATCAGGGAAACGAGAGATATAGGCGGTGATGTGGAGAGATAAGGAACAATGTATGAAAGATATGCAAAAAAGTATTGATGATAAAGGGAACAAGCCATTGTAAGCTGTTTGTGGTGTGAAAATGAGAAGCTGGTGCGACTAGGGTGGGGGAGGGAGATAGAGATAGAGGGAATGCCAGGGCCCGAGGGCTGAGGGAGAGGTGGGAAGGGGAGGAGACAGCAAGGGTTAACAGAATTGAGAAAATTCAATGTTCAAGCCCAATGTTCAAGAGATAATAGAAATTGCATTCATTGCAACGTGTAAAAAGAGATGAGATACTGTATTGTAATTTTGCTGCATGTCATTGTGGTATATATCATGTCTTGATTGGTGAATATGTTTAGTTTGTGACTTTATTTGAAGCAGAAATAATATGTGAATGCTTCATTGACCATAATTCCGACTGGTAACTATGCACTTCGTCCGAGCACATTATCGCACGCGTCATGCAAGCCGTCTTAAATGACCACCTAAACTGTCATTTGGCAACCTAAAAAGCTGCCGAGGTTGCCCGGCTGGCAACAGGGAAAAAAAGTTAAGCGACAGCCCTGGTAAGTTACTTCAGATTCTTAGGGTTAAGAAAATACTTGCATTCGAAAAGACAGGAGTTGAATACTGACAGCAAGCACAGCTTTAATGTGCGGGTGATCATATTCCACAAACTTCAATTATTTTCTGAAGCTGTAAGAAAGGACAATAATGGCTGGGTAGTGTACCTATTCTATATGGGCTTCAGCAAGGCATTTAATAAGATGCTGCGTGGAAGATTATTCTGCAAGGTTTGATGGCATGGGTTTGAGGTAGTGGATACTAATGAGATATTTAACGGACAATATAAGGTAGCAGAGAGTGATGGTGGAAAAATGGTTTTCAGACTGGTGGCCCATGACTAGTGTATTTCAAAAATCCGTATTGGGTCCATGTTAGCTGGCAATGTATTAGACATGGTCAGTAAGTTTGCAGATTACAATAAAGTAGATGATATTTTGGACAGCAAAAAGTTTGCCATGAATTGCAGCGAGATCTTGATCAACTGGGTAAGTTTAGCAGAGGAAAAGCAAATGGAATCCAGGCAAGTATAAGTAATTGCATTTAGGAAAGTCAAACCAGGATAGGATTTTCCAAATGAATGGTTGGAAGGGGCAAATATTGTTGAGCAGACAGACCTTGGAATACGTACATAGTTCCCTGAACGTGGCAACATACGTGGACAGCTCTTGGCATGCTTGTAAGGACAGTGTATGCAGAATTTGGACGTCATGTTGCAGTAGTACAAGGTGTTGGTGATGCTCCACTTGGTTACCATGGATGAGTTTGGCCGAGCGGCCTGTTTCTATGCCGTATGATTCAATTACCTCATTCTGCAAGTGTCAGTTGTGGACAGAACTAACCATGGATACAACATTTTGCACACTTGATCTCCGCCAGTGTACATAACAAAGAACAGTACTACACAAGAACGGGCCCTTCGGCCCACAATTCTTGTGCCGAGCATAATGCCAAGTTAAACTGATCTCATCTGCCTGTATATGATCCATATCCCGCTATTCCATGCCCTTCCATATGTGCCGATCTGAAAGCTTCTTGAATGCCACTATTGTAACTGCTTCCACCATCACCCCGGCAATACGTTCCAGGCCCCGCTACTCTCTGTGTAAAAAAAATTGCCTGGAAATATCTTCATTACACGTTCCCCCTCTCACCTTATACCTATGCCCTCTAGTTTTGGACACTTCCATCTTGCAAAAAAGGTTCTGACTGTCTAGCCTACCTTTGCCTCTCATAACTATATATACTTCTATCAAGTCTTCCCGCAATTTCAGGCATTCCTGAAAAAACGTCCAAAGTTTATCCAACCACTCCCAGCACTGCAACATCTCCCAGTACTAGCACTTTAATCCAGACAGCATTATAGTAAACCTCATATGCACTCTCTTCAAAGCCCCACATCCTTCCTGTAATGGGGGGGAGATCTCTACTACATGCAATACTTCAAATGAGGCTTAACCAAAGTCCTATAGAAAAACCTTTTCCCCCAGAGAGTTGTGAATCTGTAGAATTCTCTGCCTCAGAAGGCGGTGGAGGCCAATTCTCTGCATGCTTTCAAGAGAGAGTTAGAGCTCTGAAATATAGTGGAGTCGGGGGATATGGTGAGAAGGCAGGAACGGGGTACTGCATGTGGATGATCAGCCATGATCACAGTGAATGGTGGTGCTGACTCGAAGGGCCAAATGGCCTACTCCTGCACCTATTGTTTATATTCATTATAACTTTCAGACTTGTCTACTCAATGCAACTAGCAATAAAGGCAAACATATCATATGCGATCTTTACCACCCTATCTACTTGTTCTGTCACATTCAGCGAGCTGTGAACTTGAATGCCACGATCCCTCTGCACATCAATGTTGTTAAGTGACCTATCATGACTGCATACTCCCTTACATTCAACCTCCCAAAGGTTGGTGGTGGGTGTGTGGGTGATTCTCATGTATCTCAGGCCCAAAGGTATGTCCCTATGAATCAGCTCAGTCAGGAAGAACCAAAAGGCAGGGCACATACAGAATTTATCAGGATTGCATTCCATCGCCATTGCTCTGACAATTTTACCAACTAATCACCATCATCCTGTAAAACAAGACATCCATCCTCACTGTCGCAGCCTCAGAAGGTTTTTTTGTCATCTGCAGTCTATTTCCAGTGGTCTCCTTGATCAGCAAGGATTTACACAGCATTTACTTTGTTTTTCTTGTATTACTTTTAATAACATCATGTAGCGGCACCTAGTAGCTAAACTGCGTATTACAAAACCCTCGTCAGAGGCTGGAACCCTGTCACGTGACAGGGTTCGTGCGCGGGTAGTTGACAGCAAAGATCATAGAGCGGAGCAAGATACTCAAATCCTGCTTAATCCAATGCACTGAGGTATAGTATGTAATGGAGCGTAACGACTTCCTGTTTCATTAACATACCACTCGTCAATGGAAAAATAGTAACCCGGTGAAATTGACAAGATCTTGCTGCTTAAAAAATGCATGGATATAAAGTCATACTGTACCTCTAAAAATTATAGCAACATTAAAATTAAATCTATTAGTATTTTAAATTTGAAGATCTAGATTATTTTTGGAAGCATTGATCTACCACAGTGCTTAGGGTTTAGAGGCTGGAATCTCTCTATATCTCGTTCCCTCTCTTGCTCTCTCCCCTCCCCTCCCTCTCTCCTCTCTCTCCCCTTCCTCTCTATCCCCCTCTCTCGCTGTATCTCTCTGTCTGTCTCTGACTAGGTTTGATGGTGCTGGAGTAACTCAACAGGACAGGCAACATCTCTGGAGAGAAGCAATGGGTGACGTTTCGGGTCGAGACCCTTCTTCAGACAATCACAAGTACTCTCACCGACAAGAGTTCAGTTCAGTCTGAAGAAGGGTCTCGACCCGAAACGTCACCCATTCCTTCTCTCCAGAGTCGCTGCCTGTCCAGCTGAGTTACTCCAGCAACAACAAACCTAGTCAGGATCGAACCCAGGTCTCTGGTGCTGCAAGACAGCAACTCTACCGTAGCACCACTGTGCCGCCCAAACTATATGCCAAAGTTTATAGTGCTGAAAAAGTTGCTGAAACAAGTTCCTATGAACCTGTGTGTAGGAAGGAAATGAAGATACTGGTTTAAACTGACTATAAACACACAAAATCTGGAGTAACTCAGCGGGACAGATTGCATCTCTGGAGAGAAGATCGCGACCTGAAACGTCACCACATCCTTCAGAGACGCTGTCTGATCCGCTGAGTTACTCCAGCTTTTTGTGCCTATCTTTGCTATGAATCTATTCAGTTTCCTTCAGTGTTCGCATGGTATTGGAGAACACTTTTATTTATATGTAAATCTGAACCAATTTTTTCAAAGGGATACAAATGCTCGATAATCATTTATGTTCTATTAATACTTGTAATTTTCTGATCCAAACTCAGCTGGTCAGGCTGGATCTATGGAGGTTCCGACCCAAAACGTCACCTATTCCTTCTCTCCAGAGATGCTGCCTGACCCGCTGAGTTACTCCAGCATTTTGTGTCTATCTATGGAGGGACTGGCTAGGCGACGTTTAGGGTCGACCCCTTCTTCAGATATTTTTTTAAAGGTTTGGGAAAGATCGAAAATTTCACATATTTTAATATGTTGTTACATATATAACTAGTAGTGTGGGAGAAAATTGCATGAGCCATAATTGCCACATACATACCCAAAAGTAGAAATGTAGAAAGTTACAGTGGGTAAAACTATTGATATTACAAGCTTTGTATTCTCCTTGTATCAATCAAATGCCATATTCAAAATTCTATATTTTGAAAATGGGCGAAGCAAAAAGTAGCATGTTCTCTAGAAAGGCTTATCCTAAAATAATTGATCAGAAGGGTGTGATTTTCCGTCAGGACATCTGTATCATTCAGTCAGTGAGCTGTAGATGTGGACACCATGACGGTAATCGCAAGCCCATGTGGGGGAAGGGGGGGGTGTGTGGGGGGGGGAAGGGGGGGATGTGTGGGGCAGGGCTGCCAATTCTCACGTTTTGAGCGTGACACTCACTCATTTCGAGAAATTCTCACGCCTTCACGCTGATCACAAATTTCTCACGCTCTGTAGTGAGAAATTTTGTGATCAACGAAAATTTCAAAACTCAGATAAACTGCATGGGCCGCGGGTATTGGAGAGCCGGTGCTGAAGGAGGGATGGAAGCACAAGCAGCAGCGGAGACAGATGCGGGTTGCCGGCGCAGGCCAGTGTTTGCGGGGCCGAGTCGCTCGCTGCAGCTCCGGCCATGGAGCAGCTTCAGTTCAAGAGTCCTCTGTATTGTTTAGGCCCTCTGTATTGGACAAGGGGTTGAAATGATTTAGGAATTAAAAGGATAGAACACCTTTACAAGAAAGGAAAATTTCTCTCATTTCAAGAGTTACAAGATATCTATGGATTGCAGTCAAATAACATATTTAGGTATTTACAAATTAGAAACTATATTAAGTCAAATACGCAAGACTATAAAAATAGAAAACCAGGATTATTAGATGAATTGTTTAATAAACACCCAAATACAGAAAAATGAATAGCGTATATATATAATACTATTTTGGATATGGAAATCCCAACTTCGGAAATATATCGACAAACATGGGAAAATGAAATAGGTTTATCTATAACGAAGGAAACTTGGGAAGAAAGCCTACAATGTATACATCGCTGCTCATTAAATGCTAGACATATATTGATACAATTTAAGGTATTACACAGATTACATTATTCAAAAATGAAATTAAATAGAATTTATTCTAACATTTCTCCTATTTGTGATAAATGTCGGAAGCTAATTTAACGCATAGTTTTGTAACATGTATAAAACTTAATTATTATTGGACAGAAATCTTTAGAGTTATCTCTGAAGTTCTTAAAATTAAACTGGACCCCGATCCAAAATTAATAATATTAGGAGTTCCGGATTCAAATCTAATATTAACAGTAAACCAAAAAAAATTCTTGGATTACTGTTTGATAATAGGGAAAAAAAATAATATTGAAATTTTGGAAGGGAACATTATCCCCCACAATTAAAATGTGGACAGTGGAAATGTTGGAGACGTTGCATTTGGAAAGAATCAGATTTGTCCTAATGGACAAATACGAACTCTTTGAACAGATATGGTCTCCATCTACAGAATATTTGAAGGGGTAGCTGTTCTTGGCATCACAACTCAATGGGTACCCGGCAGGATCAGATGAAAATAACTTTCTGTTTTTCGTTTTGATTTGAATACATGTCTCTATTGATATCGCTATTTGAAATTGTGTTATTCACTATTAAGATGTATGCTATAATCTCTTTTTTTTAATATATATATATAATACTTTGTTTTAATTAAACACATATAACAAGAATATATACTTTTTTTTCTTCTCTTTCCCTTCTCTTTCTATATCAAAATTATTATTTAATCACTATTCTTATTGATTAAAATCTATTCTTTTCTTTTTCTACTTTCTAAAAAAATAGAAGTTTATAAGAATTACTTGTAACATTTGTATACTTATTGAAATAAGTTGGTTGTGTATTTGAAAAGTTGTTACACCGTTGTTATGATGGATTACTTATAATAAAAATATTACTACAAAAAAAAAAGAAGGGACGCCATGACGGTAATCACAAGCCCATGTGGGGGAAGGGGGGGGAAGGGGGAGTTGTGGGGTGGGAAGTGGGGGTTGTGTGGGGGGGGAAGGGGGTGTGTGTGTGGGGGGGGGAAGGGGGTGGGGGGGGGGGGGGGGGGTGCGTGGGGGGGGAAGGGGGGGATGTGTGGGGCAGGGCTGCCAATTCTCACGTTTTGAGCGTGAGACTCACTCATTTCGAGAAATTCTCACGCCTTCACGCTGATCACAAATTTCTCACGCTCAAATTTCTCATGGAGCAGCTTCAGTTCAAGAGTCCCAGGCCGTCGGAGGCGTCGGAAGCTTTGCGCCGCTGCCGTGAGGGTCTCTGTGCCAAAGGGACAGAGACTCTCCATGGGAGGCGGAGAGAGAGAGGAAGGAGATGGGGGGAAGAGAGAGAGAAAGAGAGGGGGGCAAAGAGAAAGAGGAGATAAAGACGGGAGAGAGTGAGGTGGGAGGGAGGGGGGAGAGAGAGAGAGCGGGAGAGCCCCTGGTTCTGGACTCCCCCAACATCGGGAACATGTTTCCTGCCTCTAGCATGTCTCTCTTGTATTTCATAGACACTAAAGATGAGCCTAAAACATTTGCTGCAAAAAAAACGACTTGAAAGTTTGATATGAAAATACATTATTTTTTTAAGACCGTCTAAAAGCAAAATACTATAGGTTGGAGGTCTGAAATAAAAACAGGAAATACTAAAAATGCACAGCAGGTGTGTTATTTATTTCTATCGGTGTAGAAAGAAAGAGCAGATTATTCATCAATAGTCCTGGAATAAATTCAACGGGATACATTTTCTGCTCCTAAGATAAGCGATCATTAGTAATGGCAATAAAAACTTAAATATCTCTCAGTGAAAACTCTTAACCTATGTTATAAAATATGAATAGTCTCAATCACATAATTAAATGCTGAACAAATCTTGTATGTTTAAGATTATTTGATTGAATTAAGACTAAATCAAAACAAATTATTTTGATTGCACCAATGAGTAACTTACCCTTGCTAGAAGCTGGTGCTGACGTCCAATAAGGTCACAATTCCAGGGCTGAGTAGTGATGGTATTTGCAATGCTGCTCCTTGTATTCTAACCCTAAACCTCTGCATGGAATTCTCGTGACTATCATGAGATAAAGGCCTGATGAGGAAGATTTTTGTTTTGCTCTTATTCTTTTTTTAAAATTTTTTATTATAGAAACAAAGTAATTACAAAGTACACTCTTATACAACGATTAAAAATATATAATATTAATAATAAATTGATACTGTTTATATTATTTGTAATATTATCAATTATACATATCAAGGTTAATTATTTTGTATAATTGGGAGTGTGTATAGTACATTCCTAATATTAGCAATATACTCATACTACTCATAATATCCATATATCCTCTGATTTCAAAATACAAGTCCCCCATGTTATAATTGTATAATACACAATATTAACCGAACTTCTATAATATTCATTATATTTTCATAATAATAAGAGTGTTTATATTATTATTGACTTTATATTTCTAAATTATTATATAGTTGAAACTACACAATTTTATGTAATTAAAAATACAAGACATCAATAATATTTTCATACAAGTAATGATATCTATATTCGCATTAATATTAAGAATTTAATATAATGTGTTTCTATACTTTTTTTTCTAATTAGGGATAGAAAAAATAAAGAATAGAAAATAGAAAAGAGAGTGTTGAAAGTTTGGAGATTGAAATATTACTCATTAATCCGTCCTTGGAGATATATTCATGATTTATTATATATATTTCTTCATCCATTCAGATATTCAGGCCTCAGTCAAGTCTTCGCGCCGAACCGTTATGACCCTGTAAATATTTAATATATGGAGACCAAATCCCTCTGAAGAGATCTAACCTATCCATAAGGACAAGCCTCAATCTCTCCAAGTGAAGTGTCTCCGACATTTCTGTATTCCACATTTTAATTGTTGGGGATGCAGGGCCTTTCCAAAATTTTAGTATAAATTTTTTCCCAATTATTAGACAATAGTCGATAAAAATTCTTTGGTTCATTGTAATTAGTTGGTCAGTTTCAAGTATTCCAAGTATTATTAACTTTAGATCAGAAATCATAGTAATATTAATAACATTCGAAATTATCTTAAATATTTCGTTCCAATATTCTACAATCTTTATACAATTAGTGAATGAATGTGACAAATTTGCTTCTGAGATTTGACATTTATCACATATAGGCGATAATTTTGGAAATATATTATGTAATTTAGATTTGGAATAATGTAGTCTATGTAGAATTTTAAACTGTATAAGAGCATGTTTAGCATTTAACGAACAGTGATGTATGTGTTGTAAACTTTCGTCCCATATTTCTGAGCTTATTATTTGACCTAATTCATTTTCCCAAATCTGTCTATGTGTTTCCGTTGATGGGATATCACTTTCTAATAAAATATTATAAATATATGATATCATTTTATCTGTATTTGGATGTTTATTCAAGCATTCATCTAAAATTTCAGTCTTTCTATTTCTAAGTTCTTGTGTATTTGGAATACACAAGATATAGTTTCTGATTTGTAAATATCTAAAATATTCATTGTTATGTAGTCCATAAGTTTGTTGTAACTCTTGAAATGAAAGAAAAGAGCTTTCCTTATAAAGATCCCTTATGTTTAAAATTCCTTTATTTTTCCATTGTAAAAAAGCCTTATCCATCGTTGAAGGTTTAAACGTAAAATTGTTGGCAATGGTAAGACCTAACGGTATAGATTTTAATTTTAATGTTTTCTTTATTTGTTTCCAAATGCGGATTCCGTTTTCTATTATCGGGTTTTCACTATAAATTTTCTTAGTTACGTTAGTGTTAGCAAATATTATAGAACTAATTTCAAATGGAGAACAATCTTCTTTTTCCATTTTTAACCAGTTTGGTTTGTTATCTATTTCTTCTAGCCGTTTTGCTCTTATTCAGATGAATATTGACAGCAAACCAACATGAAAAAAATGAAAACTGTGCATTTTCAAGCTTAATCAAGCTATTTCACTGTCACAATAAAGAAATTCAGTTCTATAACCAAACAGCGCCTCCCTGTGGCACTTTCTAACATATTACGTCTTCCAGTGCTTGCTCTGTACGAGGCACTCGTCAATTAAATTTGAAAGCTTTGTGCAAACATTTGTTTTCACTATCCCTGACCATGGGCTTTACTTTTCCTTCCTTGACTCCTCCACATTCCAGCTCCCTTGGACAGTAAGAATCCAGAATTCACACAGAAAATTACACACGCAAATCAAAGCTCAAAACAAGACTTTTGTGACACTAACCCCAAGTATAATAATTGGCACAAGATCAAAAAAGTCACAGCACCCATGGGATGGATGAATTATCTCAATGAGGAAAATGAATTAAAGGGATTGTGCTGTCAGGAATGAGAGTCAGAGCTGGTACATGTTTAGAAACAAAGAACAGCAGAGGATAGTTTATACCAAAGAAAGATACAAAGTGCTGGAGTAACTCAGTGGGTCAGGTAGCATGTGTAGAAAGGAACTGCAGATGCTGGTTTACATCGCAGATAGACACAAAATGCGGGAGTAACTCAGGGGGTCGGGCAACATCTCAGGAGATGAGAAATAGGTGATGATTGGGTCGACACCCTTCTTCAGACTCCCTGGAGGAAAGGGATAGGTGACATTTCAGGTCTGTCTTTGTTGTGTTGTGGCTGTCCATGCACCGATCTTCCCATGTTAAAAGATGTCCCACACAGGCTTCCACCTGGAGGGACAGATCGTCCGCACATCTTTGTGAGAGATCTGTGGAGACCCATGAGGAGGACAGTGATCGTCTGTCATCTCCCAACCATGAAACCATTGAGTTTCTTGAGGTTTTTAACTGTTCAGTCTCTGCGATTAATGCTGAAAGGCACTCACCTGACAAAGAGTTGTGGATATAAGTCATAGTGAGGTGAAGCTCGCGGTTAAGCTCTGATCTTACCAACAACCATTTACTCTTTTCAGGTGCCAAACGTGACTGATGCAGTCAATGCGATTGGATTTGTTTTATAACAATCCTGCACACCTTTGTATATTTTCAACCTCCAAGTCCACTTTATTGCTGAACATCGCTTTTGATTTTTATTGTGAAAGTGTTTTACTGCTTGTTATAGATTCCTTTAATATCCAAGATATAATTTAATCTTCAAGTTTGTACATCACGCATACCAAGAAACCAATTTATAAGTTCTGCAAATATAAATTTGTTCATTAAATAAATTTACGGAAGAGGCAAGGTCTTACCAGATTTGAATTAGTGTAATCTTTCATCGTATCTTTGGTCTCCAAAGGTGTTCCTTCTTCACTGTGATGAAGTGATGCCATGAAGGAACTATTAGGTGATTGTGGACTCTGAGATGATAAATATATTAATAATTACACCACAGAACATGACTGCTGTTTCCAGAAATGGATAAAGCAATGATTAATGCAAGTAAGATAAAAATAAATATGGTTTTCAAATTTATAAACAAAATGTTGCTATAACTGACTCTTGTGAGTTCTGATGAAAAATCAGGTCTTTCTTTCTACACCAATAGAAATAAATAACTCGCCTACTGTGTATTTTTAGTATTTCCTGTTTTTATTTCAGACTTCCAACATCTATAGCGTTTTGCTTTTGGACTGTTTTAAAAAAATAATGTATTTTCATATCAAACTGTCATGTTATTGTTTTTTGAAGCAAATGTTTTAGGCTAATCTTCAGTGTCTATGAAATACAATAGCTAATACAAATACATACTGAAAAATGTATGTAATGCCTGTAGTAAACTAACAGCCATTGCTGGATTCTGAGGACTGAAGTACCCATAGATCCAACTCGGCGTTTAGAAAATATTAGATTTTTCATTTCTACACATGCTGCCTGATCTGCAGGGTTTTGCAAGCATAGTTACAGTATATGTCAGAAGTTAGATAACTGGTTTAATTTCAGTTTTAGTTTTAGAGATACAGTGCAGAAACAGGCCCTTCGGCCCACCGAGCCCATGCTGACCTGCGATTCTCGCATATCAACACTATCCTACACACGCTAGCGACAATTTACATTTATAGAAAGCCAATTAGCCTACAAAACTGTAAGTTTTTGCAGTGTGGGAGGAAACCGAAGATCTCGGAGAAATCCCATGCAGGTCATGGGGACAACATACAAACGTACAGACAGCGCCCGCAGTCGGAATTGAACCTGGGTCTCTGGCGCTGAAATGCTGCAAGGCAGAAACTACCGTTGCGCCACCATGTCACCCTATCACTCCACAGTTCCATTGCTCTGTTTTCTCTCCCGTGTCATCATTCATCTTCATGCATACACCTCTGTCAGGCAGATCACTTCATGTCTTCTCCACCCTTTCCCAGACAGCACTAACACCATCTGAGTCACAGGTTATCCCTGTCTCCACTTGAGCATAAGGTAGACACAAAATATTGGAGTAACTCAGCGGGACAGGCAGCATCTCTGGAGAGAAGGAATGGGTGACATTTCGGATCGAGACGCTTCTTCAGACTGGTGACCAGAGTTGCACTTGAGCATAGATATTCCCATTGTTCTCTTCACCCTCCCGTCCTCTCTGTCACCAAAAAAATCTATGAGAAATACTAGATATTCCGAGAGATAGTAACTATGTTTCTTTCTCCACAATTGGTGTCTGACTTGCTGAGCACTTCCAGTATTTCCTGTTTTTATTTCAGATTTCCAGCATCTGCAGTTTAGTGCTTTCAGCTTTTAACAATTCCTTTGCAAGATTTCTTGATGGAATAAACTATTACTTCATTGTTTTTCAATAAATTGGCATCTAGTCATTAACCTTGAAACTGCAAAATCAGGTCCACAAAAAAACATCTACCTGGACTATCAAGTATCCATCATGCATCTTGAAGTACCAGCAGAGGATGATCAGAAGGATTGCGATTATTACCAGAATCACAAAGCCAACGGTCCTGAAAAGAAGAAAAAGGAATATCAATCCATACCATTGTTCAAGTTTTAGCCACCCTCTGATTTATTTTTTAATGCAATTTTTTTAATTAATTTCAATAATTACTAGCAAATTATTGCATATAAATCTTGATTAAATCTGACTATATTCTGGCATCTTGACACTGTTTAGAGAGTCTATAATGTAGTCGCTTGAGCCTGAACTACCATTTCACTGTACGCTTATATCTCAGCTGTTTTGTCAATTCTATCTATTTACTTTAATTTTGTAATATTTAATATCATTCCATTTCATCAATCTCTGCCTTATTTTGGCAAGTAGGCCATCATTCTTTCCTCCTTTTTCTGGGGTTGATAACCTGTTCCAGACTTTGATTAACTGTTGTGTGAAAAAGTGTTTTGTTGACTTCCGGTGGCGCTATGGAGACCTAGAGTATAGCGCCAGCCAGCTCCGCGAAAAAATCGGGGAAAAACGGGGGATTAAAGGACTTACCCGCTGTCTGCTACTTACTGCCTGCCGTTTCTGCACCGACTGTGCCGAGTGACGTCATCAGGCGCGCGACTAATTATGTCAACAGCACGGAGCCCTACCGACAAGGGGAAAGGTCGACAAACCCGGCTGAGACCGGTAGAAGGCCAAACTGAAGCCTCGGACTCGAGTAGGACCCGATCCCTGGAAGATGTATCCAAAAAAACAGGGACAAAAATGGAAGGTGAGGAGTTGAAAACTTTCATTTCTCAACAGATGTCTGGCTTAAAGGAAGAAATAAAGGATATAAAGGAAGAAATAAACCAGATGAATAGCCAGATGGATACTCAGATGAATCAGATGAAAAATCAACTGAAGCAATTCCAACAAGAAACAAAGTTAAATATTGAAAAAAAGGTTAAAAAATTATCGGAAGATTTGAAGGATGAACTCACTGAAATGTTTAATGAAATGGAAAAGAAGATGGACAAAAAACTTGAAAAGGTTTAAAAAGACTTTCATAATAGGATTAATCCTATTGAGGATGTACAGGAACAACAGATGGCTGGTATAAAGAACCTTGAACAGATAGCTGAGAGAAGTGCTTTGACTACAGCAAAGCTGATTGCAGAAAATGAACGTCTAATGAACCTGCTGAATAAAACAACAGAGAAATGTACTGAGCTAGAAGGACATCAGAGAAGACAAAATCTCCGAATTGCAGGGATTCCTGAAGGTCGAGAGAAAAACGACGGTCCTCGAGAATTCACTGCTAAATTACTCAAAGTTGTTCTATCTCTGGAAGAAATGCCTTTACTAGCTCGTGCCCATAGAGTCAGCAGACGTCAGACCAGACTAAACGCCCCTCCAAGACAAATGATTATAAAGGTACAATATGACTTTGTTCTGGATGAGATTATGCGAAAAGCTTCAAGAATCAAAGACCTGACATTTGAAGGACAGAGGATTAGTATCTATCGAGACTACCCGCCAGAGGTCGCTAGGAAACGGAAAGCATTTAATGAAGCCAAAAGTCTTATGAGGGGAGTAGAAAACCTGAGATACGGTTTGAACTATCCAGCTGTCTTAAGAGTTACTTATAACAACGCGGAACACTTTTTTAAAACTCCAGCAGCAGCATTGGAATTTGCCCAGCAGCTCAAGACCTGAAAAGTATCTACAAGTAAATATACTGACGCTTACTACTTTTAGAGATCCAACTCAGACTTTTAACATCCTGTGAGATCCTACAAGATAATACTGGACTAGATGGAATGGACAATGTGGAACGGAATGGAGAGGAATAAAACTGGATTGGAAAGCGATATCTGGATATTGATAATTAGTCCTAACATATAACTAACATAAATAAATAACATATACATTAAAATCACAACGCGGTTTTATTATTAGTATTTTTTTTATCAATTAAGATTGTTCATTATTGTTAATCACTATTACTAATAATTAACAACTAATGTTCCTTTATTGAATAGAGTTAATTGTATACCATTTTTCTTTTTTATATAGCCTTTATATCTTCTATGTTTAATATTACTCAGATTTTTAAGTTATCTCTAGATATAGATATTTTTATATGATGAATTTTACTCCTTTCCCTTTTTTTTTCTCTCTATTGTCTCCCCTTTTTCTTTTTCCCTTAATATTATACCCCCGCTAAAATATTACTATGGAATAATAATTCCCTAAATCTTGGAGCTGGCCGAGTTAATAACATCAATGACGGAAGTCATTAGATGGATAGCCATGTTAGTATGGCTAGCACAAACTACACCTACTCTAGATGTAGTTCTTTCTACCTTTCAACACAACACTAATTTCTTAAACTATTCTTTATTCTTCTTTTATATCTATTGTATTTTTCAGTTTGAATGGAGTAATACATTGGACAAATGGAGATATATTCGTGAGAGACACAAACGAGATTTAAAATTTATCTATTCAGAGTTCGGGTGTAAGGTTGGGTCTGTCGCGCTGATCCTTAGACTCTATTGTAGATCTCTACAAACTTAAAATGCAAGACTTAAAAAGAAATACGGGGAATGAGGGATTAACGTTTTGTAGTTGGAATGTTAAAGGCATTAATGAACCGATAAAGAGAGGAAAAGTATTGGCACATTTAAAGGCAAGCAAAGCTGATGTAATCTACATTCAAGAAACTCACTTAAAAAAAGATGCGGAAAACAGGTTGAAAGCTAAATGGATAGATAAAATATATCATTCTTCTTTTACGCATAAATCAAGAGGTGTAGCAATATTATTTCGTAAAGGTACTTTATTTAAACATACGTCAACCATAGCTGATAAAGATGGCAGATACATCATTGTGATAGGAGAATTAAACACAGAAAAAATGATTTTTGTTAACATATATGGACCAAATTTTGATAGCCCATTGTTTTTTAAGAAAGTATTTAATAATATCCCGGAATTAACACACTATAATTTGATAATTGGAGGAGATTTTAACTGTACACTAGACCCCTACTTAGACAGATCTACAAAACAAAGAAAAACTAAATCACATTCTAGTGATTTATTAAACGCATATATGCAAACGACTAATATTAAAGATGTTTGGAGAACAGAAAACCCTACGGGACGAGAATACTCTTTTTACTCGCCAGTACATAAAACTTTTTCAAGAATAGACGATTTCTTGGTGGATGCAAAACTTATTTCACTTACTTATGAATCTAAATATCATAATATTATAATCTCAGATCATGCGCCATTAACATTTAAAATTTAAATAAATGGCAAAACAGAAGACTCAGGACAGTGGAAACTTAACCCACAAATTTTAAAAAATAAAACCACTCAGGAATATATCATAACTCAAATTAAGATTTTCTTTGAAATAAATGATCAACCAGAAATATCTCGCTCCTTATTATGGGAAACATTTAAAGCATATCTCCGGGGAATCATGATTTCTTCACAAGCATTCCATAACAAAAAGATTTGGAAAGAACAACAAGATTTGGAAAGGGAGATTAAACAATTAGATATACAGAATGCAACAAAACCAGATATAATATTACATAATAAAATTGTAGCATCGAAATATAAATTAAATAAAATATATACAGATCAAGTTATAACATTTTATCAACATACTAAACAATTACAGTTTGAATTTGGGGACAAACCCCAAAAATTATTGGCTCGACAATTAAGGAAAATTGAAGCGGAAAAAATCATACATAGGATTAAATCACAAAACGGTGAATTATTAATACAACCTAAAGATATTAATGAAAGATGTATGCAATATTATAAAAACGTATACACTGCTAAAGCAACAGTAAATAAAACAGAAATAGATGCATTCTTAAAAAAATGTAACCTGAAAGGATTGGATTTACAAAATAGAGAATTATTAAATGCTGATATTTCAATAAAAGAAATCCAAGAATCTATTAGAGCATTAAAAAATGGTAAAACACCGGGACCCGATGGTATAGGTTCGGAATTTTATAAAATATTTCATGACTATATGGTTCCGCGTCTGAAATCATTATATGAACAGATATACACCAGATACGTTGAATGAATCTATTGTAACACTTATACCTAAAATAAATAAAGACTTGGATGAACCAGGATCATATAGAGCAATAGCTCTATTAAATACAGATCAAAAGATACTAACAAAAATATTAGCACAAAGACTGAGTTCAGTCGTTAACGAATTAATCCATCCCAATCAAACAGGATTTATACCAAAAAGATATTCTTCATACAATCTAAGACGGTTATTCAATATTATATATTCGAAAAGAAGTGATAAAAAAGATTTAGTAGTCATTTCGCTTGATGCAGAAAAAGCTTTTGACCAAGTGGAATGGCCTTATTTATTTTCGGTGATGGAAGCTTTTAAACTGGGAGAGAAGTTTACTAATTGGATTAAATTGCTATATGCAAATCCAATAGCTAGAATAATAACAAACCGAATGTTATCAACTAAATTTAGTTTATCTAGAGGTTGTAGACAAGGTTGTCCTCTATCACCTTTATTGTTTGCGTTAGCAATAGAACCTCTTGCCCAGAGTGTGAGATTACACCCGGAAATACATGGATATAATACTAGAGATACTAAGAATAAAATCTCCTTATATGCGGATGATGTATTACTTTACATCACTGAGCCAGAAATAAGTATCCGAAATTTGTTAAAACTAATAACGGAATTTGGATCACTCTCAGGATACAGTATCAATTGGAATAAAAGTGAACTTATGCCAATAACGCTGAATAATTTACATATATTACAACAATTCCCTTTCAAGATAGCAAATGAAAATATTAAATATCTTGGGATTTTTGTTACAAAAAGATTTGATTCTTTATTTAAATTTAATTTCCCTCCATTACTGAATAAATTAAATAAGAATATTTTATATTGGAAAAGCTTACCTATTTCAATGATAGGTAAAATTAATGCAATAAAAATGATTTTTCTCCCACAATTATTATACTTATTTCAATTAATTCCGATATATCTTCCTAAAAATTTTTTCAAAAAAGTAGACTCTCTAATTACTAACTTTATCTGGGATTATAAGAGCCATAGAATAAGTAAAAAAACATTTATGTAAATCCAAAATAAATGGAGGATTAGCATTACCAAATCTTATGTTCTATTACTGGGCAGTTAATATTAAAAATATGAATTTTTGGTTAGAAGAAATAGATAATAAACCAAATTGGTTAAATATGGAAAAAGAAGATTGTTCTCCATTTGAAATTAGCTCTATAATATTTGCTAACACTAACGTAGCTAAGAAAGCTTATAGTGAAAATCCGATAATAGAAAATGGAATCCGCATTTGGAAACAAATAAAGAAAACACTAAAACTAAAATTCATACCACTAGGTCTTACCATTGCCAATAATTTTACGTTTAAACCTTCAATGTTGGATAAAGCTTTTTTACAATGGAAAAATAAAGGAATTTCTAAGATGGGTGATCTTTATAAGGAAAACTCTTTCTTTCCTTTCAAGAGTTACAACAAACTTATGGATTACATAATAAAGAATATTTTAGATATTTACAAATTAGAAACTATATTTCTGCAAATACACAAGAATTTAGAAATAGAAAGACAGAAATTTTAGATGAATGCTTGAATAAACATCCAAATACGGAAAAAATGATATCATATATATACAATATTTTATTGGAAAGTGATATCCCATCAACAGAAACATATAGAGAGTCTTGGGAAAATGAATTAGGCCAAATTATAAGACCAGAAATATGGGATGAAAGTCTACAACATATACATCATTGCTCGTTAAATGCTAAACATTCCCTTATACAATTTAAAATATTACATAGATTACATTACTCCAAATCTAAATTACATAATATTTTCCCAAAAATATCTCCTACATGTGATAAATGCCAAATCTCAGAAGCAAATTTGTCACATTCATTTACTAACTGTATAAAAATTGTAGAATATTGGAACGAAATATTTAAGATAATTTCGAATGTTGTCAATATAAATATGACTCCTGATCCAAAGTTAATAATACTTGGAATATTTGAAACGGACCAACTAATAACAATGAACCAAAGAATCTTTATCGACTACTGTCTAATAATTGGGAAAAAATTAATATTAAAATTTTGGAAAGGCCCTGCATTCCCAACAATCAAAATGTGGAATACAGAAATGTCGGAGACACTCCATTTGGAGAGATTGAGGCTCGTCCTTATGGATAGGTTAGACCTCTTCAAAGGGATTTGGTCTCCATATATTAAGTATTTACAGGGTCATAACGGTTCGGCGCGAGGACTTGACTGAGACCTGAATATTTGAATGGATGAAGAAATATATATAATAAATCATGAATATATCTCCAAATACGGATTAATGAGGAATATCTTACTCTCCATCAAACTTTTCTCACTCTTTACTCTATTTTCTATTTTCTTATATCTATATAAAAAATTAGAAAATAGTATAGAAACACATTATCTTAAATTCTTAATATCAGTACGAATATAAATATCATTAACTTCATGAAAATATTATTAGTATTTTATATTTTCAATTATATAAAACTGTGTATTTTCAATTATATAATAATTTTAAATTTAAAATCAATGATAATACAAATATTGTTAACATTATGAAAATATAATGAATATTATAAAAGTCTTACTAGTATTATGTATTATTAATTACATAAAATTTGGTCTTATATTTAAAAATCTGAGACAATACAAATATTATTAACAGTATGAGTATATTGCTAATACTATAAATGCATTATTAGTACCATGTATTCTTAACTATATAAAATATATAACCTTGAAATTTATAATTAATAATAATACAAATAATATTAATAGTATGAATTTATCATTAACATCATGTATTTTCATTATAGTAAAATAATGTACTCTGTTATTAGTATGTTTCTATAATAAATAAAATTTAAAAACAATTTTAAAAAAAAAGTGTTTTGTTATATTTCCCTAATATCTAGTTTAAAGATTATTTCTCCTTGCTCTGGATTCTTCGGACAGAAGATGTAGTTTATCTTTTATTAATCGTAAGCATTTTTTTCAAAATCTTCCTTTGATTTTCTTTTCTTTTGAAAACAAAGTATTATTGAAAATGTAACCTCTTTAGTCCTGTTAAACATTTGGTGAATCTTGGTTGCATACTGCCCAGGGTCAGTTTATGAACAATGGCCAAAGACTTTTAATGACAGAAAATGATTTTAACTTGACATGACTTTACCATAAGACATTTAACTCGTCACATATCAAAATTTTTGATTGAGAAAGAGAAGTCATAGATCTCTAGCAGGTTAGAACATACCTTTTGGTTCCAGTCCCCTTCCATAAATCCAGCAACGTTCATTTTATTCTTTAGAACAATTAAAGAAACCTGATGTATGGGGGATTACCAATGCTTCAGATAAAATTATGGTAAACCTACTTTTTTTTTACTGTAGAGATCATTAAATAATAAACAAATTGTGAAAATTATTGTGAAAAAATATATTTATTAGATTAAAAGACTTCTGGTTTCCATATATGATTTTACAAGGAAAATTTCTGTTGGTATTTTTTTTAAAGGCAGTAGCATTTTGTACTCAAGCTGCAACATTTCCATCAACTTTTGTAGCAATACTGACCTGTCTTTGATATTGCACTAAAGCATTTTTTTAAATTGTTGGATCAAAATAAATGATCACCAAAAAGCCATGCTAAAAGTTGGTCTTCTTGACATATGATTTAAGTCAGCTTTGCTTTATACAAGATTCTAGACCAATCAAGATGTTGGATAAGAAGGGTCTCGACCCAAAACGTCGCCTATTCCTCCTCTTCATAGATGCTGCCTCATCCGCTGAGTTTCTCCTGCATTTTTGTTCAACCTTCGATTTTTCCAGCATCTGCAGTTTCTTCTTAAATACAACGTGATGCTGGGTAATGTGAGTTCAGCTCTAGGTCCCAACGTTACATTTGTTCCGCAGTAGCAAAAGGGCTTGTTTCCTGATTTGTTCTTCAGTCTCAATGTATAAAGTTCTCCTCTTTCATGTTTGTAATTTCATGGAAAATTTGTCAGAATGTAACATTTATAGCACAGAATCAGGTCATGTAGCTGAACAGATAAATGTTGGTACTCCACAGTTTCATTCTCTTGGTTTGTTTTATGTCGTTCCATCAACACTTGCTATTTCAGTCTTCCTTGTGCACGTAACTGACTTGCGCTTAAATATAACCATTTTAATAGGGAGACGCTGTCAATACATGTTTTACCTTGTAGTAAAATATGGTCATATCAAGCTATAATTCAATAAAATCATGTAATAACACATTCCTTCGGCAAAGCTACTAAATTTGCATGGTTAGCTGCACAATGATAATTTATGGCAATAACATTTTGGTTCCAGACCCTTCCATAAATCCAGCAATATTACTTTTATTCTTTAGAACCATTGAAGAAACCTGATGTATGGGTATGATGTATGATGTAAACCTGAACCAATGCTTCAGATAACATTACTATAAGCCTACTTTTTTTTACAGCAGAGATCTTTCAAATATCAACTCATTTTGTAATTTAAGATAATTGTCAGAATCAGACCTTGTCTGAGACAGTAGATGAATAACAGAAAAATAGTTTAACGGTGTTTAAATACAGTCAGTGATGAATATTAATGCATTAAGTTAGTTCACATGTTTGCAAATACACAGGACTAGATGTTAAAATCCAAGGTGCCAAATATCAATTTACTCCCGATGGTGATGGGAGCCTTCTGCACTCACCTATGCTCCTCCGATGTTGAGAAAGGCTAGGCAGACACGTCATTGAGGTTATCAAGTGGGCACCTACTTTCATCAACGTTTCGCTGATTGAACCCACGACGTCTCCAGTAGGCTCAGCGGTGCATTCTGGCGTCCCAGAACCACCCCCCTCTGCATCTGTCTAGTCGGTTATTTGGGAGACCAAATGGGGTCTTTCCTCTTCAGCCAGAGCCACTGGCTACTCCGCTCTGCTACCCGTGATGTTTCTTTGATGGCCTGGCGTAGGGCTTGTCCGCTGATCCCCAGATCCTTCATCAGTATTAAAGTAGATGTTGCCACAAATCCTCGACATCCAACTTCTACTGGGCAGATCTTAGCTCTCCAGCCCCACTGTTCTGCCTCCGCTGCAAGCTCTGTATATCGCAGTTTCTTTCGAAGGCTTCCTGCACAGCATCCTCCCAAGGGACTGTGAGCTCCACAAAGTACACCATGCGCTGACAGTTCGACCAGAGCACAAGATCAGGCCTCAAGTTGGTGATGGCTATCTCTGATGGAACTGTAAGCCATTGGTCCACATCCACCAGCATCTGCCAATCCCGGGCTGCCTCCAGCTGTCCAAGCCTGGCCCTTGGTGGAATTTTCCATTGCCTTTGTTCCCCCCCCACCCACCCCCCCGAACAAAGGCAATTGTCTTAACTGGGTTGGTTGTTCTGGGCGGCAAGGCATTGTTGGCTGTTCTCCTGCGTTCCAGAGACGCTGCCAGGCATTTGTGCACTTGATTATGTCTCCAGGTGTACCGTCCTTGGGAGAGGCTTACTTTACACCCAGTGAGGATGTGCCTAAGTGTGGCTGGTGTTGAACACGGGGGGCATGATGGATCTTCGCCCAGCCATTGGTTGAGATTTTTTGGGCTAGGAAGGACATCATAGGTTGCCCGAATGAGGAAACTTATCCTGCTCGCCTCCATCTCCCACATGTCCTTCCAGCTGATCTTCCTCTTTTCCACACTCTCCCATCTAATCCACTGGCCCTGTTTAGCTTGCGACACAGCCTTGGCACACCTACTCAACTCCTCCTGTCGGCGGACTTCGGCCGCGACCAACTTCCGGCGCTCCAGTGATGATGCCTTGTTCCAGCAAGGTCGCTTTCCACCAAGCCCTAAGCCCACTTCTTCCATGTTGATTTGCCCTACTATGTCGCCTTTCTGGAGAGCAGATTTTGCCTGCTGTGTCGCATTCTTAGCCGTCCACTTCTTTCCTGTTGCCAGGGTTGGAGCAGCAGCTCGGATGACAGTGTCCCTTGATTCTGCCAGGGTCATCTCTAGTCTGACTTTAGTGCACTTGTACTACTCTGTGAGACTAGAGAGAGGCAGCTGGAGTACCCCCTGACCGTACAGGCCTACGCTGCTCAGACACCGAGGAACACCTAACCACTTTCTCACGAAAGAGCTGATTGTTCTTTCTATCTTCTCTACTCTTGTGAGGGTGATGTCATACATGGTTAGTGGCCACATAAGGCGAGGTAGTAACCAAAACTGCAGGCACCAGATTTTCAGCTTTCCAGGCAGCATGGATCGGTCAATGTTCGCCAGACCTTTGATGACCTTTTGCCTAAACTCGTTAGCCTGATCAGTGTCTTTCAGTTTGGAGTTATACCATCTTCCTAGACTTTTGATTGGCTTCTCTGACACAGTTGGAATAGGTTCTTGATCAATGAAGAACCTTTGATCTGTCAGTTTGCCTTTGATTATGGAAATGCTTCTTGATTTGGATGGCTTGAATTTCATTCTAACCCCAGTGATGTTCTCTTGAAGCTTCCCTAAAAGGCGCCTGGTGCAAGGTGCTGTTGTTGTTATGACTGTCATGTCATCCATGTAGGCCCTGATGGGTGGTAGACGGACTCCAGACTTCAGCTGCTCGCCACCCACTACCCACTTGGAGGCCCTTATGATGACTTCCATAGCCATTGTAAAAATCAATGGGGAGATGGTACACCCCGCCATAATGCCAATATCCATGCGGTGCCATGTGGTCCTGAAGTCAGGTGTGGTGATACAGAACTGCAGATCTTGAAAATAAGCCTTGACAAGGCTTGCGATAGTTTCAGGTATCCTGAAGAAGTCAAAGGATGCCCAGAGGAAACTATGAGGGACAGTTCCGAACGCGTTGGCAAGGTCAAGAAAAACGACATGTAGATCTCTCTTTTCTTTTTTTGCAGCCTGGATTGGGTGCCAAATCATGCTGGTATGTTCGAGACATCCAGAGAACCCGGGGATGCCTGCTTTTTGGACTGTTGTATCCACAAGGTTGTTTCTCTCTAAATAGCTGGTCATCCTCTGAGCTATGATGCTGAAGAAAATCTTACCCTCTACATTGAAGATACGGGTCAGGTCTACATTTATGGTCTCCTATTCTTTCTTCTCCGAGGCTCCAGGCCATTTGACGCGAGGTTTTCTTCCGCTGATCTTTTTCTCCATTGCTGGTTTTCTTGGCTGGATGGGCTCCGTATCTTCCTCTGCCTGCGTAATTGTGCTTGAGTTTCCTTCATCAGGGGGGCTGATGCCCTGCAAACTTTGGTGAGTCTCCAGTCGCTGGACTTCATTTGACTTATTTGATTGACTTCTCAGGAAGTACTTGTCAATGCGAGGTCCCTGTTTTTCCTCTCTCAAGCACCCTTTCTTTCCTTGATGTATTTTCAGGCCCTTTGAAGATGTTATTTTCATCCAGCCGCAGGAGCAGACCTGAAGCCTCTTCTCGGATGATGATTGTGCGCATGGTTCTTGTTGAGTGCATGTATTGCTCATGGTCATTTCCGTTCCTAGGTCTATAGCCATGTTATCCATCAATGAGTCATCTTCCGCCCTCGCTCTCGCAGACTCTAGGGGTATTCTTTCCTTAATTCTTTTCGTAGCCATATGCGGGTGTCTCCAAAATACTGAATAGTATTGGATCCTGCTGACATGGGTAGCTAGCCCATGCCTGCCCCAAGTGGGGTCTATTTCCTCCTGTCAGCTGTCTTTCCAGCAGTCACGAGGTCTTTCCCTTGTTGTCAGCCATTCTATTCACGGCAGTCACTGGATAATTCCAGGGTAAATGTTTGAAAATACACAGGACCATCCAAGGTGCCAAATATCAATTTACTCCCGATGTTGATGGGAGCCTTCTGCACTCACCTATGCTCCTCCGATGTTGAGAAAGGCTAGGCAGACACGTCAATGAGGGTTCAAGTGGGCAACCTACTTTCATCAACGGTTTTCGCCTGATTGAACCCACGACGTCTCCAGTAGGCTCAGCGGTGCATTCTGGCGTCCCAGAACCCCCCTCTGCATCTGTCTAGTCGGTTATTTGGGAGACCAAATGGGGCCTTTCCTCTTCAGCCAGAGCCACTGGCTACTCCGCTCTGCTACCCGTGATGTTTCTTTGATGGCCTGGCGTAGGGCTTGTCCGCTGATCCCCAGGTCCTTCATCCGTATTAAAAGTAGATGTTGCCACAAATCCTCGACATTCAACTTCTAAAGCAGATAAAATGATCAAAATACTTGGATTCTCAATCAAAGAATATTCAGACTTACTCTTTTTAATTTTAGGTAAAATCCATCTTCCTCGAACCAAAACCTCTGTACAGAATGTAATCAGTTCTGTGCATTCTGGAAGTCAGTCTAAAAAGCAAAAAAAGTAACAACCATGAAAGTAGTTCAGGAATAAATTCAACAGGATAGCATTTTCTGTTCCTAAGATCAGCGATCATTAGTAAAGGCAATAAAAACTTAAATATCTCTCAGAGAAAACACTTAATCATGTAATAAATATGAATAATCTCAATCACATAATTAAATGCTGAACAAATATTGTATATTTAATGATTATTTGATTGAAATAAAAACTAAATCAAAACAAATTATTTTGATTGTACCAATGAGTAACTTACCCTTGTTTGAAAGCTGGTGCTGACTTCCGATAAGGTCTAAATTCCAGGGCTGAGTCGTGATGGTATTTGCAATGCTGTTCCTGTATTCTAACCTAAACCCCTGCATGGACTTCTCATGACTGTCATGAGATAAAGGCCTGAAGAGCAAGATTTTTTGTTTTGCTCTTACTCAGATGAATATTGTCAGCAAACTAGCATGAAAAAAAGTCTGCATTTTCAAGCTTAATCTGCCTATTTCACAGTCACAAGCAGAAATTCAGTTCTAAAACCAAACAGCGCCTCCCTGTGGCACTTTCTATCATATTACTACTTCCAATGCTTGCTCTGTACGAGGCACTCGTCCATTCATGAAAGCTTTGTGCAAACATTTGTTTTCACTATTCCTGACCATGGGCTTTACGTTCTCCTTCCCTTGTCTCCTCCACATTCCAGCTCCCTTGGATAGTAAGAATCCAGAATTCACACAGAAAAAAGACACACGCAAATCAAAATGCAAAACAAGACTTTTTGTGGGACACTAACCTCAGTATAATACATGGCACAATGATCAAAAAGTCACAGCACCCATGGGATGGATGAATTATCTTGATGATGAAAAATGAATTAAAGGGAGTGTCTGTCGGGAATGAGAGTCAGAGCTGGTACACGTTTAGAAACAAAGAACAGCAAGCTGATTTATACCAAAGAAAGACACAATGTGCTGGAGTAATTCAGTGGGTCAGGTAGCATGTGTAGGAATGAACTGCAGATGCTGGTTTACATCGCAGATAGACACAAAATGGGGGAGTAACTCAGGGGTGGGGCAACATCTCAAGAGAAGAGAAATAGGTGATGTTTGGGTCGACACCCTTCTTGTTACTCCCTGGAGGAAAGGGATAGGTGATATAGCAGGTCTGTCTTTGTTGTGTATTGTGGCTGTCCATGCACCGACCCTCCCATGTTAAAAGATGTCCCGCACAAGCTTCCACCTGGAGGACAGATTGTCCGCACATCTTTGAGAGATCTGTGGAGACCCATGAGGAGGACATGATCATCTGTCATCTCCCATCACCATGAAACCATTGAGTTTCTTGGGTTTTTTTAACAGTTCGTCTCGGTTAATGCCGAAAGGCACTCACCTGACAAAGATTTGTGGATAAGTCATAGTGAGGGCAGCTCGCGATTAACCTCTGATCTTTACCAACAACCATTTACTCTTTTCTGGTGCCAAACATGACTTATGCATCAATGCGATTGGATTTGTTTTATAAAACATTTCCTCCACACCTCTTTCGGAATCGCAGTCGGAATTGAACCCGGGTCTCTGGCGCTGAAATGTTACAAGGCAGCAACTCTACCGCTGCGCCACCCAATTTCCACTGCTCTGTTTTGTCCTCCCGTGTCATCATTCATCTTCATGTTTACACCTCTGTCAGGCAGATCACTTCATGTCTTCTCCACCATCTGTGTCATAGGACATCCTTTCTCCACTTTGACCTAAGGTAGACACAAAATGCTGGAGTAACTCAGCGTGACAGGCAGCAATCTATGGAGAGAGGGATTGGGTGACGTTTCAGGTCGACACTTCTTCAGACGGGTTTGTGTCGAGAGTTGCACGAGCATATTATTCCCATTTTCTTTCACCCTCCCGTCCTCTCTGTCATGTAGAAAAACTATGAGAAATACTAGATATTTCGAGAGATAGAAGCTATGTTTCTCTCTTTAACAATTGTGCCTGACTTGCTGAGCACTTCCAGTATGTCCTGTTTTTTTTCAGATTTCCAGCATCAGCATTTAGTGCGTTCAGCTTTTAACAGTTCCTTTGCAAGTTTTCTTGATAGAATAAACTGTTACTTTATTGGTTTTCCATAAATTGGCAATCTGTCATCAACCTTGAAACTGCAAAATCAGGTCTACAAAAAAAATCAACCCAAGTATCAAGTATCCATCATGTTTCTTGAAGTAGCAGCAGAGGATGATCATAAGGATTGCGATTATTACCAGAATCGCAAAGCCAACGGCCCTGAAAGACAAAGTTGATGTCAATTCATACCATTATTCATCTAACCTCATATCCTGATTTTTTTTCATGCAATTTTTAATTCATTTCATAATTACTACAAATTTATGGCACCTAAATCGGGATTATATCTGATCATATTCTGGCATCTTGACACTGTTTAGGGATTAGAAAATGTAGTCGCTTGAGCCAGATACGCTATATCTCACTTCACGTACCTTATATCTCACTGTTTTGCCTAATTCTATCGACTTATGTTAGTTTTTAACATTGCATATCAGATACCTTTCATAAATCCTTCTTATTTTGAAATTGGCCTCATATTTTTCCTCCATTTTTTTGGGTTATAACCTTTGTCCGTTTTGATTAACTGTTTGTGTGAAAAGGGTTTTTATGTTTTTCCGTGAAATATCTAATTTAAAGATATTCTCCTTGCTCTGGTTCTTCCGACAAAGATTTAGTTTATCCTTTATATAATCGTAAGTATTTTTTCAAAATCTTCCTTTGATTTCTTTCCTTTGAAAGCAGAGTAAATTTATGGTTTTCAATGTTTTTTAATAGGAAGCATTTTGTACAAATATTTGACAATTTGCAACTTTGAACACTTCAATTTTATCACTTTCCAAAAAGGACATTAAAGTTAAAAGAGAGAGGAAAAAAAGTGAGAGCAAAAGAAAAAACAAGAGGGAGATAGACCAGTCGACCCACCCATATGCCGGCTCACCCGCCCTACGTAGTAATTTCAAATGTATGTTCAAATATTGATGTGTTCGAGAAAATCAATAAAAGAGTGACCAATATTTTAAATGGCTCAGTTAACATTCAAGATAACCTAGTTTCTCTAGATTAATGGGCTGTCAGGTCTTAATCCACATCGTCCACTGGGACTTCAACAATTTTTCCAAATTTAAAGTTTGAGTTATTTTTGCTGATATTATCCATAGCCACAAAGTTTCGCTGAAAAACCGTCCAAGTTCTACTTCCTCTGATAGTCCAGTATTATCATTTTGAGTCCTGCTCTAATGGAATTCAGTATGAGGGAGAGGACACGAATGCTTCCTCCAAAAACATACTATTTTTTGTACAAAGTACAAAACTGTGGTTAAAGTGCCTTCTTGAACTGACACTTATCGCAAAGAGGGAAACACGGGACATGTTTGTTCAGTGTTGTTTTTAGTAGTATCACCTGTGCACATTTTGAACTGTATCAGGCAATGTTTGTATTTATGAGCAATAATGGATGAATTGTACCTTTCGTCCCAATATATCTTTTTGAAATTTGTTGACACCATTCTTCTTCCATCACGCCTTAAAACTCAGATGTGGGTTGTTGATGAATTGATAACAAAGTAAATGTAAGATATCAACTTCCTGTACTACTGTCTATTCAAACATCATCCAGTTTTTCTGGACTTGCAGTATTGATAGTCTTTGCATGTATTTGTTCACATAGTCCCCTATGCTAAGATATCCTGAAAAAAGATTAGTATTGCAAAATCGTATTCACCTAGCAACTCTTGGAAGAGAAAAAGGCCCTTCCAATATAAGTCTCCCACATGTTGTTGATTCCTTTGGTCTCCATTGTGAAAACAACCATCTAAGTTAGGTTTTAAAAGAGCGGTTGTTTGCAATAGAAAAAGTCATGTCTCAACATTTGAGACTGAACTTCAACTGTTTTTCCAGATGCAAATAGTACCATGTAGTGTTGGGTTATATCGTACATTGACTATTCAGAGGTATTGGAACAGGACAATGGAGGCCTATAGAGAAAGGCAAGCAATCTTTTTCTTTCCATTTTTTACCAATTGACCGTTGGTGGTATCATTCAAACCAAAGATTAGGATTTTAATATTTGTTTCTCCAGTATAAAGGAAATTTGGGTAAGCTAGTCCTCCATTCTCTTGAATTGCACAGTGTACTTTAGTATTCGTGCTATTGTATCCCAAATAAGTTAGTAATGATGGAATCAATTTTTTTTAAAGAAAATTTGGAAATATATCATACTGTCTAAATAAAAATAAAAGCGGCGGGGAGAAAGGTCCATCTTTAGGCATTCCAATCCTGCCAAGAGGGAAAGAGGCGGTGTTTTCCAAAACAAATAAATATGAAGTTTTTGATAATGCAGAAAATGTGTTTTGAACAGTGAAATACTACTCTCTATG
>JAVHYY010000594.1:0-69308 GCA_035221665.1 Okamejei kenojei | reverse complement strand
CATATAGAGATAGTATTGAACGTTTCTGAGGGAATGTAAGCGGATTTAGTGGGGATTAGTGGGATTATAAGGTTTAGAATGTTTGGAGGAGTTTAGAAGCATTTTAGATGTGTTTGTAGGTTTAGAGGGGGTTTATAGGGGGTTTAAGGGGTTTAGAGGTGTTTAGATAGGGTTTAGAGGTTATGAAAGCGTTTTTAGGGAATAAACGGTGGTTTAGATGTGTTAAAGAGGTTTTAGAGACGTTTTTTGATGAATTCACAGAGGGTTTAGATGGGTTTACAGTGTTTTTAGTTGGGTTAAAGTGGGTTAGATGTGTTTAGAAAGGGATTCGAATGGGTTTAGATGAGAGTATAAGGGTTTAGAAGCGGTTCATCAGATTGGGCTTAGATTGTGTACAGGGGGTATAGTAGGGTATTAGTAAGGTTTTAGAAGGGCTTTACATGGGTTTAGAGGGTTAAGGGAAGTTGGGGTTTAGTAACGGTTTTTGGAGGAATCAGATTGGATTTAAAGGGGTTTGGAGTGATTGAGAGCGGTTTAGGGGGGTTTAGAGTGGGTTTAAGCAGCCGTTAAGCGGTGGTTGAAAAGATTAGAGGATTTAGAGGGTTTTTTAGATTGTTTTTAGATGGGGTAGAGGTATCTAGAAGGGATTTAGAAATGTTTTACAGTCCGTTTAAGGGATTTTAGAGTGAGTATTTAGATATAAGAAGAAGGATTTTATAGGAGGTTTATAGGCGGTTCAATGGTTTAGAAGTTGATTTGGATGGGGTTGGAGGGTTTATATTGGTGTTTAGAAGGATTAGAATGGGCTAGAAGGGTTTTGGATGCGTTTTGCGATGTAGAGGGGGGTTTAGAGTGGAGTTTAGAGAGATTTAGAGGGGTTTATAGGTGTTGGGTGGTTTACAGGGGGATTTGAGTGTCTAGAGGGGGGTTAGAATCGGGTTCGGTGGGGTTCTGAACGTTGTAGAGGGGGATTAAGTGGGTTTAGAGGGATTAGATGGGGCTTAGAGTGTTAGATGTGGTTTAGGCAGGGTTTTACTGGTGGTTTACAAAGGTCTTATAACTGGGTTAGTTGAGTTAGAGTGAGGTTGGAGGGGTTTGAGGAATTCAGAGAGGTAACCCTAAATTTAGATATGGTTAGAGGGGATCCGAGTGGTTTTAGGCAGTGGTTTTGATTGGGTTTAGATGTTTTAGAATAGTTTTAGAGATGGGTTGGAAAAGTATAGAGGGGTTTGAAGTAGTATCGGAAATAGGTTGGATTGTTTATAGTGGGTAAAGAGGTTTGTAGAGGTTTACGGGGTTTCCTTGGTTAGTGATTTAGAAGATTTGTGGAGGGTTTAGTAGGGTTTAGAGGGTTTTTAGAGGGGTTTAGAGGGGTTATTGGGATAACGGTATACAGACAGATTAGAGGGAATATTAGATGGGTTCAGATTGGTTTAGATTGCTTTAGATAATGTTTAGAGTTGTTTAGAGGTTTTTAGCGTTGTTTTTCCGTGGGTGTTTTAGAGGAGGTTTTTCTAGGTTATAAGAGGGTATTTACTGGGCGTTTGAGGGGTTTTAGAGGGTTTAGAAGCGTTACAGTGATTTCCATGGTTTAGAGGTGGATAGTATGGGTTTTAGATGATTTGTAAGGTTTATAGGGGTTTAGATTGGCTTAGATTAGTTTGATTTATGGGGGGGGGTATCGAGGGTTACTATGGAGTTTGAAGGTGATTAAAGGGGTAAGAAAGGGTTTTAGATGCGTTATTGATGGACTTAGAGGGCGTTAGTGAGGGCCTATAAGGGGGTAAGAGGAGATTAGAGGGTTTAAAGGTGGTTCGAGGAGGTTTTAGAGGGTTTAAGAGGAATAGAAGTCATTTATTGGGGTTTTCTCGGATTAGAGGGGCTTCAAGCGGTTTAGAGGGGGTTTAGAGACGTTTTTAGAGGGTTTAGAGGGTTATGTATGTGTATCATAGGTGTTTAGAGTGGTTTGGGGGGGTTTAGAGGGGTTTTAGAGTTTGACTGGTTAACAGGGGTATAAAGGGGGTATTAGAGTGGGTTCGATGGTGTTTATGGGGATTAGAGGAGTTTAATAGGGTTTAGATGGGTTTAAGAGAGGTTATAATGTGTTTTAGATAAGGTTTGGAGGAGTAAAGATCGAATTTTAAAAGTGGTTCATCAATGTGTTTTATAGTGGGTATAGAGGGTTTAGAGGGAAATTTGCCGTGGTTTAGAATGGGTTTAGGGGGGAGATGCGGTTTTTAGAACTGTTTTGAGGAATTTTCAGTTGAGGTTTAATGGGGTTTAGAGGGATTTAGAGCGGGTTTTCAGAGGGGTTTTGAGGGTAAAGTGGGGTGTTAGATTGGTATTAGAAGGTACTTAAAAGGGATTAGATGGGTTATAGAGGGTTTAGAGTGTTTTAGCTGGGTTAGATGGGTTTAGGCGGGTAAGCTAGAGGAGTTTTACAAGTTTACAGTCGTTTTTTTTTTTTTTTTTTTTTTTATTTTTTTTTTTTTTTTTTTTTTTTTTTTTTTTTTATTTAGGGGTTTAGAAGTGGTTTAGATGGGTGTAAAGATGATTTATAGGAGGTTTATAGGGGTTTCGATTAAGTTGCTTTAGGGGTGGGTTTGGAGGGTTCAAATGGTGTTTAGTGGGATTTGATGAACTAGAAGGAGTTTTTGGAGGCGTTTTGTGCGATTTAGGAGCGGGTTTAGTGGGATTTAGAATGGGTTAGATATGTTTATAGGGGAGTAGATGTTTATAATGCCGGTTTAGAGGGTTTTGGACAGTGCTTAGAGGGGTTCTGGTGTTGTAAAGGCGATTTAGTGGGGTTTTTAAAAGGGTTTAGAGGTGTTTACATGGTTTACGGGGGTTTAGAGTGGGTTCGACGGGGTTTAGAGGGTTTAGAGTGATTTCGAGGAGGTTTAGAGTATTTAAACAAAGGATTTGCAGCCTGGCTAAGGAGGGGTTTAGAGGTAATAAAAAGGGGTTAAGAGGATTATATAAGGAGTTAGAGTTATTTAGATGGGTTAGAGTTGTTTAGAATCGTTTAGAGAAGGGGTTTAGAGTGACTCGGAGTGGTTTATAGGGTTTCTGGAGCGTTTAGAGTGTTGGGATGGTGTTAGTGTTGTATAGAAGCCGGCTTTATAGGGTTTAGTGGTGTTAGACGGGTTTTTTAGTGAGTTAGCTGTGTGTTTTAGAATGGGGTTAGAGGCTTTAGAGGGATTTAGTTGGCGGTTTGAGGGTTTTTTTATGGGTCTTAAGTGTGGTTAGAAGGCGCTTTAGAAAAGGTTGTGGGGTATTCAGGGGGTGCTTAGTTGTGTTTAATAGGGATTTAGAGCGGGTTTAGAGTGTTTTAGTGGTCTTTTAAGAGGGATTAGAGGGGATTTAGAGGGGTTAGAGGGTTTTCAAGGTATTTAGAGGAGATTAATTGGGTTTAGAGGGTGGGGTGTTTAGAGGGGTTTATGATGGTTTAGAGGAGTTTTAGAGGGTTTAGAGGGATTTCTAGTTTATTTAGATTGACAACGTGGGTTTAGAGGGGTTTTGAGGTGTTAATTGGGGAAGGTTTGGGGTTTTAAAGCGGTTTGAGGATTCAGAGAAGTTTAATGGGTTATAGATGGATGTAGAGCGGGTTTAGAGGGGTTTATAGGGTTTAGAGGATTTAGAGGTTTTTAGATGGTTTAGAAAGGTGTTTTACAGGGGTTTATTGGGGTGTTACATTTATTTGAGAGGTGCTTGGAGGGGTGTTATAAGTGTATAGGGGTGGCTGCGAGTGGTTTAGAGGGGTTTAGAATGGTTTTGCAGTGTTTTTTCAAGGGTTTTAGAAGGGATTTAACAGGGGTTAAGAGGGAATTATAGACGTTTTAGCAAAGGGGTTTAGATGTGAGTAGAGTTTATTTAGGGGGTTTGGATTAGATGGGGTCAGAAGACTAGATGGGGGTTTTAGGGCGTGGTTTAGAGGGGGTTGAGAGGGGTTTTAGAGGGGGTTATTAGAGGTTTAGAAAGTGTTTATAGAGTGGATTAGATTGGTTTAAGAGGGGATTTAGAGCGTTTCCCGATATACAGGGGATTTACTGAGGGTTTAGAGGTGGGAATTAAGACGAGTTTAGAGCGGTTTAGTATGGGTATCGTGCGGGTTCGAGTGTTTAGAGGGGTTTTTTTAGAAATTTAAGAGGGTGTATCGTGGGGTTTTCGATCAGTTTTAGAGGGTTCCAGAAGGGGCCCCCAGAGGGTATGAAAGAGGTAAAAGGCGTTCAGAAGAGGTTTTAGATGGGTTTAGAAGTGTTTAGAGGGTTTAGTGGTGGTTAGGGGGTTCTTCAGGCGGAGTTAGGTTGGAATAGGGATTTAGAGAGGGTTTTAGAGGTGTCTAAGCAGGGTTTAGAGAGGTTTAAGAGGTGAAGAGGATATTTAGGGGTTCAGAGGGGTTAGTATTGGGGCATTGAGACGGTTAAGAGGGGTTGACCGAGGACTTAGAGGGGTTTAGATGTGTTATGGGTGTTTACAGTGTTTTAAAGGGGGAGAGAGGATTTACATGTTATCGAGGGTTTTAGGAAGGGGTTTGAGGGGTTTACATGGGGTTCACATGGACATAGATGGGAGTTTAGTAGGGTTTAGATGGATTATATGGGTTTTAGAGGGATAGTAGTGGATTAGAATGGATATGGAGATTTAGAATGGATTTAGAGGGGTTTATCGCAGTTTGGGGGGATATAGGATGTTTAGTTGTTTTAGAGGGGTTTATAGGGGGTTAGTGGGGATTAGAGGGGTTGAGCGGGGGTTACAAGGGGATTAGAGGCGGTAATGGGGATTAGGTGCGTTTCGGGTTGGTTTATAGGTGGTTTTAGAGGGGGGGGGGTTTTTTTTTTTATTTTTTTTTTTTTTTAAAAAAAAAAAGTTGGTTTGTAGTGGATTAGTGGGCTAGATGGGTATAGAGCGTTTAGCGGGTGTAAGGGGAGTAAGGGGGTTAGATGACTGTCGAGGGGTTAATAGGGAGGTTAGATGAAGGTTAGGGGTGTTTAGATGGTTTTGCAGTGCTTCAGAGTAGTTTAGAGGGGGCTTAGAGGTTTCGAGGGATGTTAGATGAGTTTAGATGGTTTAGAGGGATTTTAGAGGACATTTTAAGAGTATAGAGGGGATTTTAGATGGGGGTTTAACGTGGGGTTTAGAAGGGTAATAGAGAGGGTTTATGGGGATTTAGCAGGGAATGAGGGTTTTTGTGGTTGTGCCGGACTAGAGGGGTATTTTGGAGGTGTTCAGAGCGGTTCAGAGGGTTTCGAGGAGGTTTTCGAGGTTTTACGAGATTTTAGAGGGATTACACGGCGTTACAGGTGTTACAGTGGTTTTCTTTCTGGGGTTTACGGGGTTTAGAGAGGTATAGAGGGATTGGAGGGGGTCTTGTTAGGTTTAGAGGGGGTTAGAATGGGTTTTAGAGGGGTGCAATCAGGCGTTTTAGAGGGGTTTTGGGAGGTTGCATTGGAGGGGTTAAGAGAGTTGCAGGGGTTTAGAGGTGTTTAGACGGGGGTAAAAGGGGTTTAGAGGGATGTAGAAACATATAAACATAGAAAATAGGTGCAGGAGTACCTTCGAGCCTGCATCAATATGATTATGGCTGATCATCCAGCTCATTATCCTTTACCTGCCTTCTCTCACATCTAACTCCCGCTTAAATATAGACAATTAACTGGCCTCAACTGCTTTCTGTGGCAGAGAATTCCACAGATTCACCACTCTCATCCCGGTCCCAATGACTTCCCCCTTACCGTTAAACAGTGACCCGTGTTCTGGACCCCCAAAATCGGGAACAATCATCATGCATCTACCTGTCTAACCCCTTAAGAATTTTGTAAGTTTCTATAAGATCACCCATCAATCTTCTAAATGCTAGCGAGTACAAGCCGAATCCCTCTGCGGCAAGAATGTCTTTCCTCACATTAGGAGAGCAAAACTGTACAAAATACTCCAGATGTAATCTCACCAAGGCCCTATAAAACTGAAGTAGAACCTCCCTGCTTTTTAGTCAAAATACTTTTGCTATGAATGCTAATTATCATTCGCTTCATCACTGCCTACTTTCAATAACTGGTGTACCTTGACACCCAGGTCTCGTTTTGCATCTCTCCTTTTCCTAATCGGCACCATTCAGATAATAGTCAGCTTTCCTGTTCTTACCAGCAAAGTGGATAACCTCACATTATCCACATTATACTGCATCTGCCATGCATTTGCCTAATCACCCAACCTATCCAAGTCACCTTGCAGCTTCCTAGCATCCTCCTCAGAGTAACACTGCCCCCCCAGCTTCGCAAACCTTTCTCCCGCAACTTGGAGATGTTGCATTCGATTCCCTCGTCCAAATCATTATATATATTGTAAATAGCCTGGGGTCCGAGCACTGTGTCTTGCGTACTTACCCCACTACTCACTGCCTGCCATTCTGAAAAGGACCCGTTTACTCATACCCTTTGCTTCCTGTCTGCCAGCCAGTTCCCTATCCACATCAATACTGAACCGCCAATACCGTGTGCTTTAAGTTTGTATACTAATCGCCAATGTGGGACCTTGTCGAAAGCCTTCTGAAAGTCCAGATGTAACATATCCACTGTTTCTTCCTTATCCACTACTAGTTACATCCTCGAAAAAGTCTATAAGATTCATCAGACATGATTTACCTTTCATAAATCCATGCTGACATTGTTCAATGATTTCACAACTTTGCAAATGTGCTGCTATCCCATCTTTAATAACTGACTCTAGCATTTTCCCCACTACAGATGTTAGACTACCTAGACTGTAATTTTCTCTCTCCCCCATGATAGATGTATTTTTAGTGGGGTTTTTAAAGTGGGGTTACATGATAGATGATTACAGGGTTTTAGAGGGGTTTAGAGCGAGTTACAGGGGTTTACGGTGGGTTTGCAGGGGTTTTACAGGGGGATTAGAGAGGTTTAGAGCTGTTTACAGTGGGTTGAGAGGGGTTTAGAGGGATTCATAGTGGTTTAGACGGGTTTAGATTACTTTAGAGGCGTTTCGAGGTGTTCCAATGAGATTGGAGTGTTTTAAAGAGGTGTTTTAAGGAGATTTCGAGTGGTTTGAGGGGGTTCAGAAATGTTTATAGGGTCTCGTGGGGTCTACGCGTCTAGAGGGTTAAGAGGTTCCTGGAGGGGTTTAGAGGGGTTTTAGAGGGGTTTGGGTTTGGAGGAGGTATAGAGGGGCTTAGACGGATTAACGTGCTTTGCAATTGGTTTAGAGGGGGTTTTGATGGATTTAGAGAGGCTTAGCTGGGTTTAGACGTGGTTTAGATTGTTTTAGATGCGTTTATAAGTGATTCACAAAGGGTTTAGAGTGAGTTAGAGTGGTTTACATGGGCTTTAGAGCGGTATATAGTGGTTTAGAGGGGTTTAGAGGGGTTTACAGGGGTGGGATTACAGGGGTTTAGATATAATTATAGCTTTCAGATGTGGTTAGAGGGAGTATACAGGGGTTTACAGGGGTTTACAGGGGTTTTCAATTGTTTAGAGGCGTGTACATGGGTTTACAGGATGGTTCGAGCTTTTACAGTGTTTTATTTAGGGAGGTTTTAGGTTTAGAGGCGTTTCGAGGTGTTTCAGTGGGTTTCGATGGGTTTAGAGTGTAAGTAAAGGGATTTGTTGAGTTTAGAGGGGTTTCGAGAGGTTTGGTGGGATTTACAGGGGTTTAGACCGGATTGGAGGGTTTAGGGGTTTTTGGTGGCGGTTAGAAATGTTTGGACTGGTTTGGATGGGTCTGGAGGGGTTTCGATGGGATTAGAGTGGTTTGGATGACTTTACATGGGTTTAGAGGGGTTTAGAGGGCTTTGGAAGTGTTTAGTGTTTTAGAAGACGCCCATGGGGTTTACAGGGGGTTAGAGGGGTAAACAGTGGTTTAGAGCGGTTTTAAGGAGTTTATAGGGGTTTACTGGGGTTTGGAGAGAATTACAGGGTTTTAGAGATGTTTAGAGGGGGTTAGAAGGGATTGCAGGAGGTTTACAGTTGCTTAGAGGCGTTTACAAGATTCAGAGGGGATTACATGCGTTCCTGCGGGTTTAGATGGACGCAGATTTTTACAGGGGGTTCAGAGGGGTTTAGAGGGGTTTATAGTGGCTTAGAGGGGTTTTGAGTGGTTTAGAGGTGTTTTGAGGGGTTTCGAGTGGTTAAGAGGGGTTTAGAGGCATTTCGAGGTGTTTCGAGTGGTTTGGAGGGGTTTCGAGGGGTCTAAAGGTGTTTCGATTGGCCTAGAGTGGATTGGATGGGTTTCGAGGTGTTTCGGGGGGTTTGGTGGGCGTTGGAGTGTTTTGAGGGTCTGTTGTGGTTTAGAGGTGATTGGAGGGTTTTGAGGGTCTGTAGGTGTTCAGAGGGATTACAGGGGGTTGAAGTGGGTTGGAGGTGTTTGGGGGATTTAGAGAGATTTGGAAGGATATGGTTTGGAGGGGTTTGGAGGGATTTAGAGTGGTTTGGAGGGTGGATGGGGGGGTTTAAAGGAATTTAGAGGTATTACGATGGTTTGGAGGGGTTTGAAGTGATTTAGAGGGCTTTGGAGGGGTTTTGTGTGAGGTGTTTGGAGTGGTTTAGAAGGGGTTAGATTAGTTTAGATGGGTTTGGAGGGGTTTCGAGTGTTTTAGATGCGTTTATAGGGGGTTTAGAAGGGGTTTAGAAGGGTTTGGGGGAGTTTAGAGGGGCTTTAGTGTGAACAGGTTTATTGTAGAACTTTGAAAAAGTTTCTTCTTTACACCACCCTGCGGTTTCTAAAATATGTTCGAGTGGTACGTCCTGTAACTT
Organism: Okamejei kenojei; assembly: GCA_035221665.1. Taxonomy (NCBI): domain Eukaryota; kingdom Metazoa; phylum Chordata; class Chondrichthyes; order Rajiformes; family Rajidae; genus Okamejei; species Okamejei kenojei. The sequence goes on along the minus strand of JAVHYY010000594.1, from coordinate 60,540 downwards.
CGCCGCGGATGTAGCTGCTGCCCAGGTAGAGTGAGATTTGAACACATCAGTGTCTACTCCTGCTAAAAGTAACACCTGTTTTAACCACCTTGAGATTGTTTGCACTGAAGCTTTGTGTGTGGTTTCTTATGCGTGATCATTAATGTTTTTTCATCACCTCGAAGAGTTCTGGTAACTTTTACATAATGATTCAAATGTTTAACTACACACAACGTTGGATCAATGGGATAAGCTTGAAACATTACCTTCGCTCCAGTTCTCCCTGGTCTGCTTTGTTTGATCAAATCGTAAACATAGAACACAATGTTATCTGCAGTCACATGCATACAGTCTAAACGTAACATTTGTAATGTGTGCACCCTTTGAGCTGAAACCAATGCCATTAACATTACTAATTTAAATGTTAACTTTTCCAATGACAAAACTTCGATTGGAGTCCATTGCCTAAGTAAAGTAAGTACAATGCTAACATCCGAAATTTCTGTATATCTTGGTTTGGGTGGATTTTTGTTAAAGATTCCTTTCATAAATCTGGATATTAACGGATGTGATCCAATTGATTTCTGGTCAGAGATTTGTCCTAAATAAGATGATAAGGCACTACGTGCACTATTAATGGCACTGTAACTTAAGTGTTGTTCAAAATGCAACTCGGCAAGGGACTCCAATATGTTTGCAATGTTCACAGTATGATAGGATATATTTGACTGTCCTGCAAAAAATTTTCCCATTTCTTTATATGTGTCATATGTTGTCTTTGAGTGCTATCTCGCCATGATGTGACTATAATATCCATAGTTCTATCCGACAATCCAAGCTCCTGTAGTGGTCTGGTCAAAACCTGCAGATTAACAAATTCATATAAGCATGTAATGGATGAATTTCTTTGGTTACTGGTTTTATCAATAAATCACTGCTGCTAGGAATTGACATATATGGTTCTTTAATCATGTTTAACATCAATGGGAACCATGGTTGTGTCGGCCAATTTGGAACTACCAATAATCCTGTGGCAGAATGTTGTTCTATTTTCTTCAGACATTGCTGAACCAGAGCAAATGGTGGAAAAGCATAAAAGAACATATTCCCCCAGTTTAGTGAAAAAGCATCTACTGCTACAGCGTCTGGATCTGGTTCCCAAGACACATATTTAGGCAATTGATGATTTAGTCTTGATGCAAACAGATCAATGTCTGGTAACCCATATTGAGTCACAATTTTACTGAAAATTACTGGGTTCAACATCCATTCTGTGTTGTCTTTAAACGTCCTTGATCTATTGTCTTTACCTGGGATGTAATTTGCCGAAAATCCAAATTTGGTGGTTAATACACCATTGCCATATCTGATTGACCAAACAATCACATGATACCGATCTGACTCCACCCATGTGATTAATATATGCAACAGCTGTTTTATTGTCTAATTGTATCAGTACATGCAGATTCTTTTTTGTAGAACAATATGCCTTCAACCCATAAAATGCACCCAATAATTCTAAATAGTTAATACCATATGTTTGGAGAAACATTTCCTCTTGGACAGTCCATCTGCCCCCACAGCTGGTGAATGAATCTGTCGCCCCCCATCCGAGAGCACTAGCATCTGTTTGTAAAATTACTTCAGGCTGTTGTATCAGAATGTTTTTAGCAGCTTGTGGGACATTTTCAATCCACCATTGTAATTCCAATAAAGCTTCTTTTGTTAATTGCATAGGCCTATCAAAATGGCCTGCTCTCTTTTTTAGAGCTCTTATTTTGTCCCTTTGAAGGTTTTGGTAATGTAATGGACCAAATTCTACTGCAGGAAATGCTGCTACTAGTTTACCAATAACCTTTGCTACTTCTCGGATGGAGGGATAAGGTTTGTGAATGAGACCCCTACAGGTCACCAAAATATCATCAATCTTATCTGTTGGCAAAGTTACTAACATAGTAACTAAGTTAATTACAAACCCCAAATAGTTAATTGACTGTGCTGGCTGCAGCTGGGACTTAATTGGATGAATCAAGAAACCTAACTTCTCATATAAAGTTTTAGTTGCTGAAACTGATTTTTCAGCTGATTCCTGATTACTATTGATGATTAAAATGTCATCCACATAAGCCATAATGATGTGCTTTTGTGCTCTTAATTGTGCTAAAGCTGGTTTCAACAGCTTTGTAAAGAGCCTGGGAGCTGAACTTAACCCATTTGGTAAAGCTTTGAATTGCCACAGCTGTCCCAGCCAATTAAATTTTAAATACCTTCGAAAGAACTGATGTATTGGTACTGAATAGTACGCATCCTTTAAATCTATTGTAGCCATATAACAACCTGCTGATATCAAATGTCTTGCAGTGTTAAATGTTTCCATTTTAAAATGTTTATATTCGACAAATTTATTAAGATTTGTAAGGTCCAGAATAATTCTGCAACCACCATCTTTTTTATTTATTGGAAATATATTTGACACAAATTGATGCTCATGTTCAACAGTTTTTTCAATAACACCTTTTTTAAACAATTTGTCAATTTCCACATTTATTTCTGCCTCTTCAATTGCAGAAAACATGAAACCATAAGCAGGTTTATTTTGTACCGGAGAATTAACACCTTCTTTAAATGTAATAGTAGCTCCTGAAACTGTTTGTAAAATAAACCGATCAGATGTGATGGCAAGCCATTCATCATAAAACATTTGTAATCTCCCTCCAACTGGAGATTTGTCCACAGTTTCTTTAAGCATAGAAATAAATTTTTGTACCTCTCCATATGAACGTGGTGGTCTCCTTCTCCCCGTATACGGGTGAACATTAGGCTGTGTCGGATAATAATATTTTCTTATCATACTCCTGCCTCTGTTTCCAAAATCAAATCCCCTTCTTGACGAAAAATACCTTTTTTGTCCAAAGACGAAAGGTCTCATGTGGCTAATAGATTTAGCCTCTTCATCCATTTCTCTTATTTGTTTAGGCAGGTTTTCTCCAAATAGATAACCAGGAGCTTGAACACCACTTGATCGACCTGCAAACCTTGGATGAAATATGGGCCGAATCGCAATTTTCCTCATACAATTAATTTCATAGAAGGAATTGCATAATAAGCCCAAAGTATCTTTTTTCGATTTTATCCATCTCCAACCCCTCCATTTGCCTTCCAAAAGCAGTAATGGCAGCAGAAATCAATTTGAGGATTCATTGAAATCTTATTTCTTGTCCTCTCATGCCTGGAGGCATAGGCGTCCATATAGACGGATTAACCGTAGGTACCTTCAATGAGGTGCAATTTTCCGGTGTTTTATATAATTCTGCTGTTTCAATCATCACAGAATCTTGAAGTTGGTGAGATACCATATAATTAATACTGGCAGCTAGGTTTCCTTCCATAGCCTCACCACTTCCTTCAGGTATAGCAAAATCTTTTGCCATCTCAGGCACATCTGGCCTTCTCTTTTTTATTCGTGGTGTTCACTCATAATCCACATCACCACTTGCAGGGTCTGTCTTTTGCAGCCCTGATACACTTGGAATTATATCCAATGAGACTTCCTCCGCCCTTAAATCCTGGGGTCCGGAGTTTCAAATTCCCAATTTGGCACATAGCCATATTCTGTATTTTCAAACCCCTCAGGGTCATTTTGGGAAACTTCTGGGTACTGTGACCCTTGTCTCATTATATTTTGGAGCACTTTCTCCATATGTTCCATTTTTATCCATATAGCTTATTATCCAGAGGACTTTCATTATCAGAGTCATTATCAGAAACCACGGGCCTCACGGATTTCTTTTTACATTTTCTAGGAACATTTTCCTCCGTGGTTTGTATTTCTGGAGAAATTATAGTCTCACTAACGGGTGAATCAGCGGCCACCGGTATCGGAACCGGATCCGCTCTTTAGCTTCCCGTATCTTTAGCTTCACCCCCGGGACGATCTTTTTACCCGCGAAATTTTCCTTTGAGACTTCTCCATTTTATTTTCCATTTATCTGGCTAAATCAGTACGCCAGCGTGACTCTGATTTTAACTTTTACTTTTCTCTTTTGCTGGTTTTACCAGCGTAACGTCTTTTTTAGAACGTCCCCACTTTTCCTTACACTTACCTGCGGGTCCGTTCCGGCCGCTGCGAGGAGCTGCGCTCTGCAACTCTTGCTTCTGCCGTCAGCGTCGACGTAATGCCGTACCAGCGACAGGCGGGGCTTCTTCACGTAGTCACTCACGTGACTCCGAAGTAAAATTGGGTTTGGAGAGGTTTAGATTGGTTTAGAGTGGTTAAGAGGGGTTTAGAGATGTTTGGGTGGGGTTTAGGGGGTCTATAGGGGATTTAGGTGGGTTTAGAGGGGATTTATAAGATTTTAAATATATTTAGAGGTAGTTTAGAGGTGTTTAGCAGAGATTTAGAGGGGTTTAGAGGGCTTTAGAGATGTTTGGGATATTTAGGGAGACTAGAGGGTGTTTAGTTCTTTAGAGGGGTTCAGAGGAGTTTAGAATGGGTTTAGAGGATTTTAGATTGGTTTAGATGGTGTTTAAAGAGAGTTTAGAGGGGGTTTAGAGGGGTTAAATGGGTTTATATGTGTGTAGATGGGCTTTACTGGTTTAAATGGCGTTTAGGTGGGTTGAGATGGGGTTTAGAGTGGTTTAGAGGGGGTTTGGAGGATTTTAAAGGGATTTAGAGGGAGGTTAGATATGTTTGGAGGGTTTTCGAGTAGGCATATCATGTGCGGTTATACGGGTCTTGGTGTTTAGAGGGGTTGGAGGGGGGTTGTTGGGCTGTAGATGGGTTTAGATTAGTTTAGAGGGTTTAGAGGGTTTAGTGGGGTTTACAGGGGTTTGGGGGTCAGTGCAGGGGTTTGAAGGGGTTTAGAAGTCCAGTGAATAGGCTTGTATTCACTGGAGTTTAGCAGGATGAGGGGGATCTTACATAAACTTATACAATTATAAAAGGACTGGACTGGAATAAGGGGGTCGTAATTTAAGACTGAGGCGAGAAAACAACATTTTAACCCAGGGAGTTGTGAATGTATGCAATTCCCTGCCACAGAGGGCAGTGGAGGCAAAATCACTGGATGGATTTAAGCGAGAGTTAGATAGTGCTCTAGGGGCTAGTGGAGTCAAGGGATATGGGGAGAAGGCAGGCACGGGTTATTGCTAGGGGACGATCAGCCATGATCACAATGAATGGCGGTGCTAGCTCGAAGGGACGAATGGCCTCCTGCTGCACCTATTTTCTATGTTTCTATGTATTTATATAGAAGGGTTTGGAGGAATTTGGAGGGGATTGGAGGGGCTTGCGGGGGTTTAGAGGGGTTTAGAGGACTAGAGTGGTTCAGAAGGGGTTTGGAGGGGTTTAGAGGGGTTGACAGGATTTTCAACGGATCTAACGGGGGTTTAGAGTGGCTTAGAAGTCGTTGAAAATGGTTTAGATGGGATTAGAGATGTTTGTGGGGATTTATGGGGTCTAGAGGCGGTTTAGTGATCTAGAAGGGATAAGAGGGGGTTTAGAGTAATTCAGCTGCGTTTAGGTGCGGTTTAGAGGGAATTTAGAGCGGTTTACAGGGGTTAGAGTTGTTTAGTTGGGATTGGAGTGGCTTAGAGTGGTTTAGAGGGGTTTAGAGTGGTTTAGATATGTGTGGGGGATTTAGGGGGTCTAGAGGGGGTTTAGATGAGTTTAGAGGGGCTTAAACGGGGTTTTCAGGGGTTTGGAGGGATTTAGAGTTGTTTTCTGGGGTTTGGCGTGGTTTGGAGGGGTTTGCAAGAGCAGGGAGTGCTGCAGAGTGATTTGCAGGGGTTTAGTGTGGTTTAGGGGCGTTTGGAGAGGTTTAGAGGGGTTTAGAGGGGTTTGGAGGGGGTTTAGAGTGGTTTTGAGGGTTTTCGATATGTTAGAGGTGGTTAGAGTGTTTTAGATGGGTTTAGATGAGATTTAGAGGTATTTTAGTGGTTTTAGAGTGGTTTAGAGTGGCTTGGGTGGGTTGGAGGGATTTAGAATTATTTAGAGGGGTTTGGGGGTTTTAGAGGTGTCTAGTGGGGATTCGAGGGGTTTGGAGGGCTTGAGGTGTTTGGAGAGGTTTAGAGGGGATGTGAGGGATTTGTATGTGGTATGTAGAAGTGTGGATGGGTGTAGAGGGGTTTGATGGGGTTTGGAGGGGTTTATAGGAGTTTAGAGGGGTTTGGTGTGGTTTGAAAGGGTTTGGGGGATTAAGAGGAGTCTAGCGGAGTTAGAGAACCAGAGGGTTTTAGAAGGTTTCGAGGGGTTTTGGGTGGTGGATGAGATTAGAGGTGGTTTAGATATGTTTGGGGGTTTCAGGTGGGTCTAGAGGGGGGTTTAAAGTGTTTTAGAGGGGTTAAGAGGATGGGAGGAGGGGTTTAGAGGGGTTCAGATGGGGTTTAGGGAGGGTTTAGTGTGGTTTAGGGGGGTTAGAGGGGTTTATAGGGGTTTACATGGGTCTATAAGGTTTTAGAGGGGTGTCGATGGGTTTAGAGGGGATTGGAGGGATTATAGGGGTTTGGATGGTTTTGGAGGGGTTTGAATGAGTTTACAGGGGTTTGGATTGTTTTGGAGGATTTTCGAGTGGTTTGTAGGGTTAGATGGGTTTGGTGGCGTTTGCGGGGGTTGGGAGGGGTTGAGATGGGTTTAGAGTGGTTTGGAGGGGTTTGGAGGTGTTCAGAGATGCTTAGAGGGGCTTTGAGGGGTTTGGAGAGGGTTGGAGGGGTTTGGAGGGGTTACTGGGGCTTAGAGTTGTTTACTCTGCCGCTGCGCCACTGTTTACTGGCATCCTCCCTATAATTTCCCATTTACTGGTGCCATTCCCTAAATCCCCCATTTACTGGTGTCCTCCCTTAATTCACCATTTAATGCTGCGCTCCCCGAATTCCCCATTTATTAGTGCCCTCCCCTAACTCCCCATTTAGCTCTTACCAAGCTCGCACATTTAGCACTCGGCTCACAATTTTCGCACCAGCTCGCACTTTTCGGACCAGGCTTGCATTTTTCGCAGACGGCTCGGACTTTTCTCATTCAGGCTCGCACTTTTCGCATCCAGGCTCGCACGTTTCGCACCAAGCTCGCACTTTTTGCAGCACCCTCGAATTTTTCGCACCAGGATCGCAGTTTTAGCAACACACTCGCACTTTCAACATATAAACATATAAAATTGTTGCAGGAGGAGGCCTTTCGGCCTTCGAGCCAGCACTGTCATGCATTGTGATCATGGCTGATCGTACCCTATTAATGACCCGTGCAGGTCTTCTCCACATATCCCTCGACTCCACTAGCCCCTACAGCTCTATCGAAATCTCTCTTAAATCCATCCAGTGACTTGGCTTCCACTTCCCTCTATGGCAGGGAATTCCATAAATTCACAACTCTCTGGGTGAAAACGGTTTTTCTCACCTCAGTCTTAAATGACCGCCCCTTTATTCTAAGACTGTGGCCCCTGGTTCTGGTCTCGCCCAAGATTGGGAACATTTTTCTTGCATCTTGCTTGTACAGTCCTTTTGTAATTTTATATGTTTCTATAAGACTTCCCCTCATTCTTCTAAACTCGAGTGAATACAAGCCTAGTCTTTTCAATCTTTCAACATATGACTGTCCTACCATCCCGGGGATCAATCTCGTGAGCCTACGCTGCACTGCCTCAATCACAAATTAGGAGACCAAAACTGGACACGATACTCCAAATGTGGTCTTACCAGATGCCAATACAACTGCAGAAGAACCTCTTTACACCTATACTGAAATCCTCTTGTTATGAAAGCGAACATTCCATTAGCTTTCTTCACTGCCTGCTGTATCTGTAAGCCAACTTTCAGTGACCGGTGTACAAGGATGCCAAGGTCTCGCTGCACCCCCCCCCCTTACCTAACCTAACCCCATTGACATAATAAGCTGCCCCCTTGTTTTTGCCGCCAAAGTGGATAACCTCACATTTATCTATATTATACTGCATCTGCCACGAATCGATCCACTAACTCAACCTGTTCAGGTCACCCTGCAACCTCCTAACATCCTCTTCACAGTTCACACTGCCACCCAGCCTTGTGTCATCCGTAAACTTGCTAGTGTTGCTCCTAATTCCCTCTTACAAATCAATAACATACAGTGGCTTGCAAAAGTTTTCATACCCCGTGAACTTTTCCACATTTTGTCACGTTAGAACCACAAACGTAAATGTATTTTATTGGGATTTTATGTGATAGACCAACACAAAGTGGCGCATAATTGTGATGTGGAAGGAAAATGATACATGGCTTTTACATTTTTTTTACAAATAAAGTACTGAAAAGTGAAGCGTGCAAAAGTATTCAGCCCCCTTTACTCTGATACCCCTAAATAAAATGCAGTGCAACCAATTGCCTTCAGAAGTCACCTAAATAGTAAATAGAGTCCACTTGTGTGTAATCTAATCTCAAAATAAATACAGCTGTTCTGTGAAGGCCTCAGAGGTTTGTTAGAGAACATTAGTGAACAAACAGCATAATGAAGCCTAAGGAACACACCAGACAGGTCATGGATAAAGTTGTGCAGAAGTTTAAAGCAGGGTTAGGTTATAAAAAATATCCCAAGCTTTGAACCTCACGGATCACTGTTCCATCCATCATCCGAAAATGGAAAGAGTATGGCACAACTGCAAACCTACCAAGACATGGCTGCCCACCTAAACTGACAGGCCGGGCAATGAGGGCATTGATCAGAGAAGCAGCCAAGAGGCCCATGGTAACTCTGGAGGAACTGCAGAGATCCACAGCTCAGGTGGGAGAATTTGTCCACAGGACAACTATTAGTCGTGCACTCCACAAATCGGGCCTTTATGGAAGAGTGGCAAGAAGCAAGTCATTGTTGAAACAAAGTCATAAGAAGTCCCGTATGTAGTTTGCCACAAGCCATGTGGGGGACACAGCAATCACGTGGAGGAAGGTGCTCTGGTCTGATGAGACCAAAATTCAAGTTTTTTGGTCTAAATGCAAAACGCTATGTGTGGCGGAAAACTAACACTGCACATCACCCTGAACACACCATCCCAATTGTGAAACATGGTGGTGGCAGCAACATGCTGTGGGGATGCTTTTCTTCAGCAGGGACAGGGAAGCTGGTCAGAGTTGATGGGAAGATGGATGGAGCCAAATACAAGGTCAATTTTGGAAGAAAACCCGTTAGAGTCTGCAAAAGACTTGAGACTGGAGCGGAGGTTCACCTTCTAGCAGGACAACGACCCTAATCATTTAGCCAGAGCTACAATGGAATGGTTTAGATCAAAGCATATTCATGTGTTAGAATGGCCCAATGAAATGCCAGACCTAAATCCAATTGAGAATATCTGGCAAGACTTGAAAATTGCTGTTCACAGATGCTCTCCATCCAATCTTTTTTTGTTTTTGTTTTTAATATTTTTATAGAAGCATTGCATATTATCTAAGGTATAACAGTATTTCAAACACAAATTAGACTTGTCACAAACGTTATACAGACGTTTATGTATGCTACTTTTTATTGGGGGGGGGGCAGGTAAGGGAGTGGAAAAAAAAGTAAAAGTATAAAGCGATAATCAAGACGTAGTGACTAAATAATAATGATTACATAATAAAAAATAAAAACTCAAACATAATACAGATAAAAATAAAAAATAAAAAAAACATTTATTATACAATAAAACAAATAAAATAAGGGATATATCTTAACAATGAATGGAATAGTTTCACATAACAATATCTATAGAGACGTGTATACAGATCCCAGAATACATCTTGTCATCTATTCCCACACCAGGGTACTTATTGAGTTACGTTGCTGAGCTCAGTTACCCATTTAAATAATCAAAGAATGGAGACCATATTTGTTCAAAAAGTTCATATATGTCCATTAGGACAAACCTAGTTATCTCCAAATCCAACGTCTCTGACATTTCCACAGTCCACATTTTGATTGTGGGGGATAATGTTCCCTTCCAGAATTTTTATATTAATTTTTTTCCAATTATCAAACCGTAATCAATAAAATGTCTTTAACTTACTGTTAATGTTAAGCTTGAGTCAGGAACTACTAATATTATTAGCTTTAGATCAGTGTCCAATTTAGTTTTAAGATCTTCAGAAACGATTTCAAAAATATCAGCCCAAGAACTATTAAGTTTTATGCATGTTCCCAAACTATGCGTTAAGTTAGCTTCTAAATTCTGACATTTATCGCAAATAGAAGAAATGTTTTAATTATATTTAATTTCGTTTTAGCGTAGTTTAATCTATGTAATACTTTAAATTGTACCAAAATATGTCTGGCATTTAATGAGCATCGGTGTATACGTTGTAAACTTTCTTCTCAAATGTCTTTCATTATAGATAGACCTATTTCATTTCCCCATATCTGTCGGTATCTCTCCATCCAATCTGACTGAGCTTGAGCTATTTTGCAAAGAAGAATGGGCAAACATTTCCGTATCTAGATGTTCAAAGCTGGTAGAGACATAACCCAAAAGACTTGCAGCTGTAATTGCAGCGAAAGGTGGTTCTACAAAGTATTGACTCAGGGAGGCAGAATACTTTTGCATGCCACACTTTTCAGTTTTTATTTGTAATAAAATTTGGAAACCATGTATCATTTTCCTTCCACTTCACAATTATGCACCACTTTGTGTTGGTATATCACATAAAATCCCAATAAAATACATTTACTTTTGTGGTTCTAACGTGTCAAAATGTGGAAAGGTTAAAGGGGTATGAAAACTTTTGCATGCCTCTGTATATGGTAAACAGTTGCGGCCCCAACACCGAGCATTGCGGCACTCCACTCGCCACTGCCTGTCATTCTGAAAATGACCAGTTCACTCCTACTCTTTGCTTCCGATCTGCTAACCAATGTTCTATCCATGTCAACACCCCACCCCCAATACCATGTGCTCTAATTTAAGTCACCAGTCTCCCATGCGCTACCTTATCAAAAGTTTTCTGTAAGTGTAGATACACTACATCCACTGGCACCCCTTCATCCATTTTACTTGTCACATCCTTTAATAATTCCAGAAGATGAATCAAGCATGATTTCCCTTTGATAAATCCATGTTGACTTGCAGAAATCCTTTTACTGCTATCCAAATGCTCCATTATTACCTCTTTAATAAATGACATTAGCATATTTTGCACCATCGAAGTCAGGCGAACTGGTTTGTAATTCCCCGTTTTCTCTCTCGCTCCTTTCTTGATAACATTAACTGTCCAGCAATCCGCAGGAATTAATGCTGAATCTATTGAACATTGGAAAATGATCACCAATGCGTCCACTATTTCTATAGCCACTTCCCTGAGGATCCTGGGATGCAGACCATCAGGCCCAGGGGATTTATCATCCTTCAGTCCCATTAGCCTACCCAATACTATTTCTCGCCTAACGAAAATGTATTTCAGTTCCGCTACCCCCTTAGATCCTCTGTCCCGCAGTTCATCTGGAAGATTGTTTTTGTCTTCCTTAGTGAAGACAGTTCCGAAGTACCTATTGAACTATTCTGCCATTTCCTCGTTGCCCAAAATAATTTCACCCATGTCGGCCTTCAAGGGACCCACATTTGACTTTGCTACTCTTTTTCCCTTAACATATTAAAATAAGCTTTTACTGTCCTTCTTTATATTCCTGGCCAGCTTCCCTTCGTACTTCATCTTTTCAGCCCTTATTGCCCGTTTTGTTTTCTTCTGTTGTCTTATGAATATTTCCCAATCCTCTGGCTTCCGGCTAATCTTTGCTGTGTTATACATCTTTTCTTTTAGTTTTATTCTATTCCTAACTTCTCTTGTCAGCTACGCGCGCCTCCTACACGCCTTAGAATCATCCTTCCTTTATGGATTGAAATGATCCTGCGACTCCCGGATCATGCCCATAAATTCCTGCCATTGCTGTTCCACCGTCATTCCTGCTAGCATCCCTTTCCAGTCTACCTCGGCCAGCTCCCCTCTCACGCCTTCATAGCGCCCTTTGTTCAACTGCATCACTGACACTTCCGAAGTAACATTCTCCTTCTCAAATTGCAGATTAAAACTAATCATACTATGATCACTACCTCCAAGCGGTTCCCTGACCTCGAGTTCTCTTATCATATCTGGTTGATTGGACAACACTAAATCCAGAATTGCCTTTTCTCTGGTCGGCTCCATTACAAGCTGCTCTAAGAATCCATCTCGGAGGCATTCTACAAACTCTCTTTCTTTGGGTCCTGAACCACCCTGATTTTCCCAGTTAACTGCATATTGAAATCCCCCATCACCATAGTGGCATTACCTTTGTAACATGCCAGTTTTAACTCCTACACCCTACATCCTGGCTACTATTTGGGGGTCTGTCGATAACATCAATTGCTTTACTTTTTCTCAACTCAATCCAGAGTGACTCTACCTCGTCAGTCCCTATGCCTTCCCTCGCAAGGGACTAAATTCCATCCCTCACCAACAGAGCTACCCCCATCCTCGTGCACACCTGTCAGTCATTTCTATATGATGTATAACCTTGAATATTACGTTCCCAGGCCTGATACTCCTGCAGCCACGTCTCAGCAATCCCCACAATGGCATATCTACCAACCTCTAACTGAGTCTCAAGCTCATCTACTTTACTTCTTATACTTCGCGCATGCATATACAATAATTTTAATTCCTTATGCCTCTCACCTTTCACATCGATCCTTATTACACTTGGCGTAACTCTCCTATCACTTTGTGAGCTTCCTTTCCCGTTAATTCTGCGCTCATTCACCATCCATTTACTCTCTTTCCCTTTAACTCTGTCCTCGACTATCCCATTTTACAGCCCACCCCCCTTATTCATTTTAAAACCACCCGTGCAGTAGTGGCAAACCTGCCTGCCAGAATGCTGGCCCCCACCAGTTAAGATGCAATCCGCCCCTTTTGTACCCCCTTACTCCAAAACAGTTTCCCCTTACTCCAACACAGATCCCAGTGATCTAAGAATCTAAATCCCTGCCCCCGACACAAGTTCCACAGCCACACATTCAGTTTCCGTGTCTCCCTGTTCCTGCTCTAGCCAGCACGAGGAACTGGAACCAAGCATCACTTTTCGCACGAGTCTCGCAATATTCGCACAAGTCTCGTAGTTTTCGCATCAGGCGCCCACATTTCGCAACAGGCTTGCACTTTTCGTATCAGGCTCTCTCTTTCCGTTGCAGGTTTAGAGGATTTTGGAGGGGTGGGGTTTCGAGGGGTTTCGAGAGGCTTAGAGGGTTTGGAAAGTTTGGATGGGGTTTAGAGGGGTTTGGAGTGATTTAGAGGAATTTGGAGGGGTTTGAAGGGGTAGAGAGGGATTTGGTGGGGATTTGGGGGGGGGGGGGGGGTTGGAGGGGTTTGGAGGGGTTTGGAGAGGTTTGTAGGGGTTTGGGTGGGTTACTGGGGCTTAGAGTTGTTTACTCTACCGCTGCACCATTGTTTACTGGCGACGTCCTCTAATTTCCCATTTACTGGTGTCATTCCCTAAATCCCCATTTACTGGTGCTATTCCCTAAATCCCCATTTACTGGTGTCCTCCCCTAATTCACCGTTTAATGCTGCGCTCCCCTAATTCCCCATTTATTAGTGCCCTCCCCTAATTCTAGGTGTGTGCAGAGGGGGTTTAGAGGGCTTTGGGTGGGCTTGGAGGTGTTTAGAGGGGGTTTAGAGGGGTGTGGAGGTGTTTACATTGTGAGTAGAGAGGGTTTGGATTTAGGGGGATCTAGAGGGGGTTTACAGTGATTTAAATGTGTTTAGGGCGATTTACAGATGGTTTAGAGGGGGTTTAGAGGGGTTTACAGGGGTTTACATGGGTCTAGAAGTGTTGCGAGGGGTTTGGATGGCTTAGGAGGGGTTTTGTGGGGTATCAAGTGATTTGGAGGTTTTGGAATTGGTTTAGCGGGGTTTCGAGGGGTTTGGAGGGGTTTGAAAGGGATTTAGACGGGTTTGGGGGGATTTGGAGCAATTTGGAGGGATTTGTAGCGGTTTAGAAATGTTTCGAGAGGTTTAGAGGGGTTTGGAGGGGTTACTGAAGCTTAGAGTTGTTTAATCTACCGCTACGCCAGTGTTTACTGGCGCCCTCCCCTAATTTCCTGGCGCCCTCCCCTAATTTCCCATTTACTGGTACCATTCCCTAAATCCCCATTTACTGGTGTCCTCCCCTAATTCACCATATAATGCTGCGCTCCACTAATTCCCCATTTATTCTTGCCCTCCCCTAATTCCTCATTTACTAAGGCTCGCTCTTTTCCTTCCAGGCTGGAAGCTTGTGCACCCGGATCGTAGCTGTGGACGAGGTTCGCAGCTTTCGTAGCAGCTTCGCACTTTTCCATCAAGCTCGCACATTCAACAGCAGGCTCACACTTTTCGCACCAAGCACGCAATGTTTGCGCCAGGCTCGCAGTATTCGCACCTGAATTGCAATTTTCGCACCAGACTCGCTCTTTGCGCAGCAGGTTCGCACTTTTCGCACCAGTTTCGCAATCTTCCCACAAGGCTCACAGTTTTCGCACCGGCTCCCTCTCTTCGTAGCAGGCTCGCACTTTTTGCACCAGGCTCGCACTTTTCGCATCAGGATCGCACATTTCGCACCGGGCTCGCACTTTTTGCATCAGGATCGCAAGGTTCGTACCAGGCCCGCTGTTTCCGTTGCAGGTTTAGAGGGATTTGGAGAGGTTTGGAGGGGTTTAGAGAGGTTTAGAGGGGTTAAGACGGTTTGGATGGATTTAGTTTAGATGTGTATAGAGAGGTTTTCTGGGGCTACAGGGGTTTGAAGTGGTTTAAAGGCGTTTAGAGGGGTTTAGTGGAGTTCAGGTGTACAGTTGCTTAGAGGGGTTTAGAGGGGTTTAGATGGCGTTACAGGTGTTTAGAATGGTTTGGAGTGTAGAAGGGTACACAGTGGTTTGGAGGGGTTTAGATGGGGTTACAGGGGGTTAGAGCGAATTACAGAGGTTTAGAGGGGTTTAGAGTGGTTTACAGGGGTTTAGAGGCATTTTCCGGGATTTAGAGGGGTCTAAAGTGGTTTAGAGGTTACTTGAGGGGTTGAAAGGGGTTTGGGTTTAGAGGCGGTTTAGAGGGGTTTACTGGGGGGTTTAGAGGGGTTTATACGGTTTGAAAGGGGATTAGAGGGGTTTCGAGTGGTTTAGAGTGATGTTGATGGGTTTACGGGCGTCTAGAGGTGTTTGGACGGGGTTTAGAAGAATTTAATGAGGCTTAGAGCGGTTTAGAGGTTCCTAGAGGGGGTTAGAGGGGATTTGGAGGTGTTTCGCGGGGATTTAGTGGGCGCTAGATGGGGTATAGAGTGGTTTAGAGGCTGGTTTAGAGGTGTTATATTGGTTTAGAGGGGGCTTATAGCGGATTACAGGGGGTTGAGAAGGGTTTAGACGGGTTTAAGAGGGTTTTTGAAGGTTTAGAGGGGGTTAGATGGGTTTAGAGGGGATTAGAAGGGTGTAGCGGGATCTAGATGGGTCTAGATCTGTCTAGAAGGGTTTTGAGTGAGAGGTGTTTATAGCGGTTTAGAAGTGGTTAGATTGGTTTAGATGGTTTAGCGGGCTTTATAATGTTTTAGATACGTTTATCGGGGGACTTAGAACGGGTTTAGAGGGGCTCATGGGGGTTTAGGGGGTCTTTAGATGGGTTTAGAAGTATTTAGAGGAATTTAGGGATGATGTAGAGGGCTATACTGTGGTTCACAGGGGTTTAGAGGGGTTTAGAGATGATTACAGGTTCTAGAAGGCCGTAGAGGGATAGAGAGGATTACAGGGGTTTACAGGGGTTTAGAGGCGTTTACAAGGTTGAAAGTGGATTACAGGCGTTTACGGTGGTTTAGAGGGGTTTCGAGTGGTTTCGAGGCGTTTCGACGGTTTTCGATGTTTTTTTCGAGGTGTGTTGAGGGGTTTCGAGAGGTTTCGATTGGTTTGGCCTTTCGAGGGGTTTTCAGGTGTTTGAAATGGTTTAGAGGTGTTTGGAGGGGTTTGGATGGGTCTGGGGGTGTTTAGAGCGGTTTAGATGGTTTGGAGGGGTTTGGCGGGGTTTGGAGGAATTTGGAGCGGTTTGGAGGGATTTACAGTCGTTTACATGGTTTACAGGGGATAGAGTTAGATGTGTTTACAGGTGTTTACAATGGTGTTGATGCGTGTACAGGGTTTTCAGGGGATTACAGGCGTTTACGGGTGTTAGCGGGGTTTAGAGCTGTTTACATGAGGATTACAGGGTTCATAGTGATTTCGATGGGTTTAGATTGGTTTGGAGTCGTTTCGTGGTGTTTCGATGGGTTTCGAGGGGTTAGAGGTGTTTTGAGGGGGGTTCGAGTGGTTTCGAGAGGTTTAGATGACTTTCGAGGAGTTTCGAGGGGTTTCGAGTGGTTTAGAGGGGGTTTGGATTTGTTTAGATGGGGGTTTAGAGTGGGTTGGATGGGTTTCGAGGTGACTGGAGTGCTTCGAGTGTGTTTGGTGGGGTTTAGGTCTATTTGGAGGGGTTTATAGGGTTTGAAGGGGGTTTACAGGGGGGTCACGGGATTAGACAGGATTACATGGTTTTAGAGTGGTTTGGAGGTGGTTGCAGGTGTTCAGGTGGGTTTTGACGTGTTTGCTGGGGTTTGGAGGGGTTTGAAGAGGTGTAGATTAGATTAGATTATCCTTTATTGTCGTTCAGACCGAAAATTTCGTTACCTTACAGTCATAGCATATAATTAAAAACAAAACACACAATAAACACAGTGAGTTCACCAGGCACTGTGGTGGAAGGCAAAAGTCTTAGAGTCTCTGTCTTCTTCCCTACTTGTTCTCCCTCTGCGCTGCGGAGATCCAGGCCTCCGATGCTGCCGTCCACCAGGCCCGTGGCCGAGCCTCCGAAGCCGGGCTGCCGCCACCACCGTCGCTGAAATGCCGGAACACCACCACAGGGCCTACCGCTGGAACACTGGAGCACCGCAGCTCCAAAGCCAGGTCGCCGCTGGAGCACCGCAGCCCCAAAAGCCAGGTCGCTGCCGGAGCACCGCAGCCCCGAAGCCAGGTCGCCGCTGGAGCACTGCAGCCCCGAAGCCAGGTCACCGCTGAAACGACACTGGAGCACCGCAGCCCCGAAGCCAGATCGCTGCTTAAACGTCGCTGGAGCACCGCAGCCCCGAAGCCAGGTCGCCGCTGGAGCAATGCAGCCCCGAAAGCCAGTTGCCGCTGGAACGTCGCTGGAGCAGCACAGCCCCGAAGCCAGGTCGCCGCTGGAGCACAGCAGCCCCGAAGCCGTGCTGCCGCTGAAGCTCGGAAGCCATGCCGCCGCTGCTGGAAGCTGGAAGGCTGCCATAGCTCCGAGGCCCCCAGATCCGCCGTTAGGGCCTCAGCACAGACAGAGACGGTGACAGGGGACACGACAAGAAAAGTCGCATTCCCCCGAAGGGAGAGACTAAAACCCTGTTTCTCCAACCCTTCTCCCCCCACGCACACATACACAGTCAAATAAACCAAAATAAACCAACTAAAACAGACACAAAAAGGTGTTCGGAGGAATTTCGCGGGGTTTAGGGTTTAGAGGGTTTAGAGGACTTTACAGGGGTTAGAGGGGGTTGAGGTGTTTAGAGGGGCTATAGAGGTGACTGGATCGGTTTAGAGGGATTTAGAGGAAATTGGAGGGGTTTAGAGGTGTTTGGACGGGTTTGGAGGTGTTTGAAGGGGTTTGGAACGCTTGTGTGAGAGGTGTTTGGAGGGGTATGGATGGGTCTGGGGTGTTTAGAGGATATTAGATGACTTTAAAGGGGTTTGGAGGGATGTGGAGGGGTTTGGAGGGATTTACAGTGGTTTACATGGGTCTAGAAGTGTTTACAGGCGTTTAGAATGGTTTACCGGGGTTTAGAGCGAGTTAGATGGGTTTACAGGTGTTTACAATGGTTTTGATGCGTTTACAGGGTTTTCAGGGGATTACAGGCGTTTACGGGGGTTAGAGGGTTTTGGGGCCGTTTACATGAGGTTTAGAATGGTTTAGATGGGTTTTGATTTGTTTAGAGTCGTCTCGTGGTGTTTGGATGGGTTTCGAGGGTTTCCGAGTGGTTTAGAAGGGGTTTGGATTGGTTTAGATGGGGGTTTAGAGGGGATTGGCTGGGGTTAGAGGGGCTTCGAGGGGATTGGAGTGCTTAGAGTGTGCTCGGTGGGGTTTAGATGTATTTGGAGGGGGTTAAAGCAGATTAGGGGGTTTACAGGAGGTTACAGGGGTTTAGACAGGATTACATGGTTTTAGAGTGGTGTGGAGGTGGTTGGAGGTGTTCACTTGGTTTTGATGGGTTTGCAGTGATTTGGAGGGATTTCGAGGGGTTTGGAGGGATTTGGAAGGGTTTGTAGGGAGTTTACATTGGTCTATAGGGGGTTTGGAGGGGTTTGGAGGGGTTTAGATGGGTTTCGAGGTGTTTGGAAGGGTTTAGATGGGGTGTAGAGTGGGTTTACAGGGTTTACAGGGTATTAAAGAGGTGTACATGGGTCTAGAAGGGTTTACAGGGAGTTAGAGGTATACAGTGGTTTCGAGGGAGGTTGAGGGGTTGACAAGGGTTTACATGTGTTTATAGGCATTTACAGGGGGTTTAGACCGGTTTACAGGCGTTTACCGGGGTTTAGAGGGGTTTACAAGGGTTTGGAGGTGTGTGGAGGTGTTTGGAGGGGTCTGGAGTGGGTTGGATGTGTTATGAGGTGTTTGGAGAGGATTTGAGGGGTTTATAGGGGTTCAGAGGGGATTGGAGGGGAAGTTTGCAGGGTCTATTTGGTGCTTTGGAGTGGTTTGGAGGGGTTTGGAGGGGTTTGAATGGGGTTGTAGGGGTTCAGAGGGGTTTGTTGGGGTTTGGAGGGGTTTAAAGGTGTTTAGAGGAGTTTGGAGCGGTTGGAGAGGTTTAGAGGGGTTTAGAGGAGGTGTAGAGTGGCTTAGACATTAGAGGGGTTTAGCTAAGGTTTACGGGTGTTTAGTGGGGTTTGGCGGGGGTTGAAGGGCTGTGGAGCGGTGTGGAGAGATTTAGAGGGGGTTGGAGGTGTTTGGAGGCGTTTACCGGGGTTTAGCGAGGTAGAGGGATTTAGGTCACTCATTCATACAATTGGTCAGTCATTCATACAATTTAGAAAATGCAACAGACTCATAAAAACACATTTTAACATAAAACATCCATCACAGTGACCTACACATTCCTCACTGTGATGGAAGGCGCAATAAAGTTCGTCCCTTCACAGGTGTTTAGAGTGAATTACAGGGGGTTAGAGGTGCTTAGAGGTGCGTAGAGGGGTGTGCAGGGGGTTTACATGTGTTTGCTGGCGTTTACAGGGGTTTACAGGGATTTCCGGGGGTTTACAGGGATTTACAGGGGTTTGGAGGGGTTTAGGGGGTTTTAAAGGGTTTGGAGGTCGCTTAGATGGGCTTAGAGTGGGTTTAGAGGGGTTTATTTAGAGATATTTAGAGATGGGTTTCGAGGGGATCAGAGGATGTTTAGATGGGTTTAGAGGGGGTTTCGAAGGGTTCCGAGTGTTTAGCGATGTTTAGAGGGTTTATAAATGGTTAGATGGGTTTAGATGAGTTTAGAAGGAGTTTATAGGTGTTTACATGGGTTTACATGAGTCTGGAAGGCTTTTAGGGGTTTAGAGGGGTATACAGTGGTTTCGCGGGGTTTACAAGGGGTTAGAGTTGTTTGCAGGGGGTCTACAGGGGACTACATGCGTTTACAGGGGTTTAGAGGTGTTCAGAAAGGTTTAGAGGGGTTTGGAGGGGTTTCCATGAGTTTCGATGGGTCTAGAGGTGTTTCGAGGGCTTTTGAGTGGTATCGATGTGTTTTGAGGGGGTTAGAGGGGTTTCGAGTGGCTTTCAGGGATTTCGAGGTGTTTCAAGTTGTTTCTAGCGGTTGAGAATGGGTTCGATGTGCTTCGAGGGGTTTGGCGGTGTTTAGAGGTGTTTAGAGTGGTTTCGAGGGGTTTAGAGGGGATTACAGGGAGTTTAGAGTGGTTTTTCGAGGGGTTTGGAGGGTTTAAAGTGGTTTGGAGCGGTCGACAGGCGGTTGACAGGGGTTTGCAGGGATGTAGAGGGGGGTTTGGACGGGTTTAAGGTGGTTTAGAGAGTGGTTAGAGGGGGTTGGAGGGGTTTGGAGGGGGGTTTGGATGGATTTAGATGGGTTGAAAGAGTTTTAAAGGGGGATTAGAGGGGATTTTGAGTTAGAGGTGTTTATAGCGGTTTAAAAGTGGTTAGATTGGTTTAGATGCTTTTGCGGGGTTTAGAATGTTTTAGATACGTTTATCGGGGGATTTAGAAGGGTTTCAGAGGATTTACGGGGGGGATAGGGGGGGCTTTAGATGGGTGTAAACGTGTTTAGAGGAATTTAGAGATGGTGTGGAGGGCTATATACTGTGGTTTACAGGGGTTTAGAGGGGTTTAGAGATGGTTACAGGTTTTAGAGGGCCGTAGAGGGATAGACAGGTTTACAGGGGTTCACAGGGGGTTTAGAGGCGTTTGCAAGGTTAGGCAATTACAGGCGTTTACGGGGGTTTAGAGGGGTTCGAGTGGTTTAGAGACGTTTCGATGGGTTTCGATCGGTTTCGAGGTGTTTTGAGGGGTTTCGACTGGCCTCGAGAGGTTTGGAGGCCTTTCGATGGTTTAGATGGGGGTGTAAAGAGGGTTTACAGGGTTTACAGGGGTTTACAGGGGATAACAGGGGTTTACATGGGTCTGGAAGGGTTTACATGGATTTAGAGAGGTATACAGTGGTTTAGAGGGGTTTAGAGGGAATGTGAGGGGTTTACAAGGGTTTACATGTGTTTATAGGCGTTCACAGGAGTTTAGACGGGTTTTATGGCGTTTACCGGGGTTTAGAGGTGTTTATAAGGGTTTGGAGGTGTTTGTAGGGGTTTGGAGTGGGTTGGAGGAGTTATGAGATGTTTGGAGGGGTTATGCGGTGTTTAGAGAGGTTTAGATGGGATTGGAGGGGTTTAGATGTGTTTGAAGGGGTTTGTTGGTGGTTTGGAGTGGTTTGGAGGGTTTTGGAGGGGTTTGAATGGGGTTGTAGGGGTTTTTAGGGGTTAGAGGGGTTTAGAGGAGGTGCAGAGTGGATTAGACTTTAGAGGGGTTTAGATAGGGTTTACAGGTGTTTAGTGGGGTTTGGCGGGGTTGTAGGAGTGTACAGGTGTTTAGTGGGGATTATAGGGGTTGGAGGGGTTTGAAGGGGTCTGGAGGGTTTGGAGGGCTGTAGTGGGGTGCGTAGGGGTTTAGAGGGGTGGAGAGATTAAGAGGGAGATTATAGGGGTTTGGAGTGGTTTAGAGGCGTTTCGATGGGGTTCGGTGGGTTTCTAGGTGTTTCGAGGGGTTTCGAGTGATTTCGAGGGGTTTGGAGGCCTTTCGAGGGGTTTCGAGGGGTTTCGAGGGCTTTCGAGGGTTTGGAGTCGTTAGAGGGTTTTCGAATGGTTTAAAGGGGATTGGGTGTGTTTCGAGGGGTTTCGAGGGGTTTGAAGTGGTTTAGAGGGGTTTAGAGGGGATTGGTGTGTTTGGAGGGGGTTTGAGGGGTTTACAAGGGTTTACATGTGTTTGTGGGCGTTTACAGGGGGTTTAGACGGGTTTACAGGCATTTACCGGTGTTTAGAGGGGTTTAGAAGGGTTTGGAGGTGTTTGGAGGATTTGGGGGGATCTGGAGTGTGTTGGAGGGGTTATGAGGTGTTGGAGGTGTTATGATGGGATTGGAGAGGTTTGCAGGGGTTTGGATGGGTGATAGCGGTTTAGAGGGGTTTGGAGGTGTTTGGAGGGGTTTAAAGGTCTTTAGACGGGTTTGGAGGGGTTGGAGAGGTTTAGAGAGGTTTAGGGGAGGTTTAGAGTGGCTTAGACTTTGGAGGGGTTTAGATAGGGTTTACAGGTGTTTAATGTGGTGTGGCGGGGTCGTAGGCGTGTAGAGGTATTTAGTGGGATTTGAGGGGGTTGTAGGGGTTTGGAGGGGTTTGGAGGGCTGCAGAGGGGTGGAGTAGTTTAGAGGTGTTTGGAGGCGTTTAGCGGGGTTTAGCGGGGTTTAGAGGGGTAGGGGCTATAGAGGGAGTTTAGAGTTGTTTAGAGGCGTTTCGATGGGTTTCGAGGTGTTTTGATGGGTTTCGAGTGGTTTCGAGGCGGTTGGAGGCCTTTCGAGGGGTTAGAGGGGTTTCGAATGGGTTAAAGGGGATTGGGTGTGTTTCGACGGGTTTCGAGGGGTTTGAAGTGGTTTAGAGGGGTTTAGAGGGGTTAGAGGGTTTTCGAATGGTTTAAAGGGAACTGGGTGTGTTTCGAGGGGTTTCGAGGGCTTTGAAGTGGTTTAGAGGGGTTTAGAGGGGATTGGAGTATTTAGAGGGGTTTGGTTGGGTTTTCATGGGTTTGGAGGTGTTTGGAGGAGTCTCGAGGTGTTTAAAGGGGATTAGAGGGCATTGGAGGGGTTTGTGTGGGTTTGGAGGGATTTAGAGGGGTTTGGAGGAATTTGGAGAGGTTTGGAGGGGTTTGGAGGGATTTAGAGGTTTAGAGATGGTTGGAGCGGTACATGTGTTTAGAGGCGTTTACAGGGGTTTACAGACGTTTAGCGAGGTTTAGAGCGGTTTAAAGGGTTTACAGGGATTTGGAGGCGTTTAGAGGGTTTGCAAGGGTTTAGAGGTCGTTTAGATGGGCTTAGAGGGGGTTTAGAGGGGTTCAGATGGGTTTAGAGAGGTTTGTTTAGAGATATTTGGAGATGGGTTTCAAGGGGTTTAGAGGTCGTTTAGATGGGTTTAGAGGGGGTTTCGAGCGGTTTCGAGTGTTTAGCGATGTTTAGCGGGGTTTAGAAATGGGATTGGGTTTGTTTAGAAGGGTTTCGAGGTTTAGATGTGTTTAGAGGGGATTGGAGTATTTAGAAGGGTGTGGTGGGGTTCTGTATTTCTGTTTTTCTGTATATCTTTATTATCATTTTTCCCGAGTACACATATACCCAGAGGAAACGAAAAAACGTTGCTCAACCAGTGTCCATTCAGTGTGCAGTAAAACATAAATATAAATAAAAATAAAAATACATATAACATGAGTTCCAATCGACAGCGGCACGACAATGGCTCTGCTTCAGTGTGCCCAGGTTGGTGGTTGGTGCACGATACTTTGGCAGGGGGCAAAGTCCGTTTATCAGTCTTATAGCCTGTGGGAAGAAGCTGAGGAACATCCTGCTGGTTTTGCAGCTGATGCTCCTGTACCTCTTCCCAGATGGCAGGATGGAGAATATGTGATGCGATGGGTGTAGGGGTCTTTGATGGTGGAGATGGCTCTGCTGATATATCTCTTCCTGTATATGTCCAGCAGGAAAGGGAGTGGTGCACCAATATTCCTGCTGGCGGTCTTCACAATCCTGTCCAGTTGGTGCCGTTCGTACGCCTTGCAATTCCCGAACCAGGAAGTGATGCCGTAGGTTAATGTGCTCTCGATTGTCCCCCTATAAAAAGTTATAGGGGGACAATCGAGAGCACATTAACCTACATGCAGTGGGGAGACCTGCTTTCCGTAGTCTACGGAGAGGGTGTAGTCGCTGCTGGGCTCTCTTGTCCAGTGCTGCGCTGTTGGTCGTGGACGTCAGGTCATCTGACAGGTGGTCCTAGGAACTTCACACTGCTGACCCTTTCCACATCAGCTCCATCGATGTGCAGAGGTGTATGGCGTTGATTACAAGCCCTCCTGAAGTCAACCACCATCTCCATCGTTTTTCCCACGTTTAAGGGGTTTAAGGGGTTTGGAGGGGTCTGGAGGAGCCTGGAGGTGTTTAGACGGGATTACATGGCTTTGGAGGGGTTTGGATGGGTTTGGAGGGATTTAGAGCAGTTTGGAGGGATTTGGAGAGGTTTGAAGGGGTTTGGAGGGATTTAGAGGTTTAGAGATGGTTGGAGGGGTTTCGAGGGGTTCCGAGGGGTTTGGACGTGTTTGGAGGGGTTTGGAGGGGTTTGGAGGGATCTAGAGGTGTTTAGAGGGAATTAGATGGCTTAGGAGGGGTTTGGAGAAATTCTGAGGAGTGCAGGGATACAGGGGTTTACAGGGGTTTAGACAAGATTGCATGGTTGTAGAGGGGTTTAGATGATGTTAGATGGGTTTGTAGGTGTTTTCAATGGTTTTGATGCGTTTACAGGGTTTTCAGGTGATTACAGGCGTTTACGGGGGTTTAGAAGGGTTTCGAGCCGGTTACATGAGGTTTAGAATGGTTTAGAGGGGTTTATAGTGGTTAAGATGGGTTATAGTTTAGGGTTTAGATAGGTTTATAGTCGTTTCGTGGTGTTTCGATGGGTTTCGAGGGTTTTAGAGATGTTTTGATGGGGTTCGAGTAGTTTCGAGAAGTTTAGATGGCGTTTGAGGGGTTTCGAGGGGTTTCGAGTGGTTTAGATGGGGTTTAGATTGGTAAAGATGCGGGTTTATAGGGGATTAGATTGGTTTAGAGCGGTTTCGAGGGGATTGGAGTGCTTAGAGTGTGTTTGGTGGGGTATAGATGTATTTGGAGGGGGTTATAGGGGTTTATGGGGATTTACATGATGTTATAGAGGTTTAGACAGGATTGCATGGTTTTAGAGGGGTTTAGAGTGGTTTGGAGATGGTTGGAGGTGTACAGGTGGGTTTTGACGGGTTTACCATATAACATATAACCATATAACAATTACAGCACGGAAACAGGCCCTCTCGGCCCTTCCAGTCCGTGCCGACCATTTGTTTTCCCCTAGTCCCATCTACCTGCACTCAGACCATACCCCTCCATTCCCTTCACGTCCATATACCTATCCACTTTACTCTTAAATGTTAAAATCGATCCTGCCTCCACCACTTCTGCTGGAAGCTCATTCCACACAGCCACCACCCTCTGAGTAAAGAAGTTCCCCCTCACGTTACCACTAAATTTCTGTCCCTTAATTCTCAGTCATGCCCTCTTGTTTGAATCTTCCCTACCCTCAATGGGAAAAAAAACGTATCCACGTCAACTCTGTCTATCCCTTTCATCATTTTAAAGACCACAATCAAGTCCCCCTTAACCTTCTGCGCTCCAAAGAATAAAGACCTAACTTGTTCAAACCCTTTCTCTGTAACATAGTTGCTGGAACCCTGGCAGCATTCTAGTAAATCTCCTCTGTACTCTCTCTATTTTGTTGACATCCTTCCTATAACTAGGCGACCAAAATTGTACACCATACTCCAGAATTTGGTCTTACCAATGCCTTGTACAATTTTAACATTACTTCCCTACTCCTATATTCAATGCTCTGATTTATAAAGGCCAGCACACCAAAGGCTTTCTTTACCGCCCTATCTACATGCGATTCCACCTTCAGGGAACTATGCACAGTTATTCCTAGATCCCTCTGTTTCACAGCATTCCTCAATTCCCTACCATTTACCATGTACGTCCTATTTTGATTTGTCCTGCCAAGATGTAGCACTTCACACTTATCAGTATTAAACTCCATTCTGCCATCTTTCAGCCCACTTTTCCAAATGGCCCAAATCTCTCTAAGTAGACTTTGAGAATCTACTTCATTATCCACAATACCACCTATCTTAGTATCATCTGCATACTTACTTATCCAATTTTCCACCCCATCATCCAGATCATTGATGTACATGACAACAACAGTGGACCCAACACAGATCCTGAGGCACCCACTGGCCACCGGCTTCCAACCTGACAAACAGCCATCCACCATTACTCTCTGACATCTCCCATTCAGCCACTGTTGAATCCATCTTGCTACTCCGCCATTAACACCCAAAGATTGAACCTTCTAACCAACCTTCCATGGGGAACCTTGTCAAAGGCCTTACTGAAATTCATATAGACAAATCCACTGCTTTACCCTCATCAATTTCCTAGTTAGCGCTTCAAAAAATTCAAGAAGGTTTGTCAAAATGACCTTCCAGGCACAAATCCATGTTGACTGTTCCTGATCAGACCCTGTTTATCCAGATGCTTATATATATTATCTCTAAGTATCCTTTCCATTAATTTGCCCACCACTGACGTCAAACTAATAGGTCTATAATTGCTAGGTTTATTCTTTGAACCCTTTTTAAACAATGGAACAACATGCGCAGTACGCCAATCCTCGGCACTATTCCCGTTTCTAATGACATTTGAAATATTTCTGTCATAGCTCCTGCTATTTCTACACTAACTTCCCTCAATGTCCTAGGGAATATCGTCAGGACCTGGAGACTTATCCACCTTTTTATTTTTTTAAAAGTGTCAGTACTTCCTCCTCTTTGAATCTCATAGTTTCCATAGCTACTCTACATTTTTTCCCTTACCTCACAGAGTTCAATATCCTGCTCCTTGGTGAATACCGAAGAAAAGAAATTGTTCAATATCTCCCCCATCTCTTTTGGCTCTGCAGATAGCTGTCCATTCTGGTTCTCTAATGGTCCAATTTTATCCCTCGTTATCCTTTTGCTATTAATATAGCTGTAGAAACCCTTGGGTTTACTTTCACCTTTCTTGCCTAAGCAAACTCATATCTTCTTTTTAACCTTCCTAATTTCTTTCTTAAGATTTTTTTTTATTCTTTATACTCCTCTAGCACTCATTACTCCATGCCTCCTATAATTATTGTAGATATCTCTCTTTTTTTTCGAAACAAGTGTCCAATTTCCCTTGAAAAACCATGGGCTCTTTTCCAATTTTTTACTATTTTCTTTCAACCCTAACAGGGACATAAAGATTCTGTACTCTTACAATTTCCCCTTTAAATGTCCTCCATTTCTCTTCTACATCCTTCCCATGAAACAAAGTGTCCCCAATTCACTCCTTTAAAATCCTTACGCATTCCCTCAAAGTTAGCCTTTCTCCAATCAAAAAATCTCCACCCAAGGTCCAGTTCTGACTCTCTCCATAATTATATTGAAAACTAATGGTATTGTGATCACTGGTCCCGAAGTGCTCACCAACGCATACCTCCGTCACCTGACCTAACCTCAATTCCTAACAGGTGGTCCAACACTGCCCCTTCTCTGGTCGAATACCTCTATGTACTGCTGCAAAAAACTATCCTGCACACATTTAAGCAAAACTCCAAAACCATTCCAGACCCATTTACAGAATGTGTTTCCCAGTCTATGTTTGGAACATTAAAATCTCCCACAATCACTACCTTGTGCTTACTACTAATATCTGCTATCTCCTTACATATTTGCGCTTCCAATTCTCGCTCCCCATTTGGCGGTCTATAATACACCCCTAAAAGTGTTGCTACACCGTTCCCACTTATCAGTTCCACCCAAATAGCCTCCCTAGACGAGCCCTCTAATCTATCCTGCCAAAGCACTGCTGTAATATCTTATCTGACAAGCAATACAACACCTCCCCCTCTTGACCCTCCATTCTATCACACCTGAAGCAACGAAATCGTGGAATATTTAGTTTCCAATCACAGCCCTCCTGCAACCATGTTTCACTGATTGCCACAACATCATATTTCCAGGTGTCAATCCAGGCTCTAAGTTCATCCACCTTACTTACAATGCTCCTAGCATTAAAATATACACATTTTAGAAACCCACCATCCCTTATTCTCTGTCTATTATCTTTTTCATCTTTCTCGCCTACATTTTGGATCCGAGTGCTTCCTTCTCTGCCTCTTGCCCCACACCCTGACCCCCTAGCCCCCTCTACCCGAGTCCCTCCCCCCAGCTTTCTAGTTTAAAGTCTCCCCAGTAGCCTTTGCAAATCTCCCTGCCAGGATATTGGTCCCCCTCGGGTTCAAGTGCAACCCGTCCTTTGTGTACAGGTCATGCCTTCCCCAAAAGAGGTCCCAGTGATCAAGAAACTTGAATCCCTGCCCGCTGCACCAGTCCCTCAGCCACGCATTTATCATCCACCTCATTTCATTCCTACTATCACTGTCACGCGGCACAGGCAGTAATCCTGAAATCGTTACCCCTTTGGTCCTTCTCCTTAACTTTCCCCCAACTCCTAAATTCTCCCTTCAGGACCTCGTCACTTTTTCTGCCTATGTCATTGGTACCTATGTGTACCACAACATCAGGCTCCTCTCCCTCCCTCCTTTGGACACGTTCTGACACAGGCGAGACCCTGGCACCAGGGAGGGAAATTACCATCCGGGTCTCCCGACTGCGTCTACAGAATCGCCTATCCGACCGCCTAACTATAGAGTCCCCTATTACAATTGCCCTCCTCTTTTTGCTACACCTTCTGAGCATCAGGGCCGGTCTCTCTGTGCCGGAGGCCCGGCCGCTGTTTGCTGTCCCCAGCTAGGCTGTCCCCTCCAATCGTACTCAAAGCCCGAGTACCTATTTTCCAGGTGTACGGTCACAGGGGTACTCTCTAGCCCCTGCCTCTGCCCCTTGCCCTTCCTAACCGTGACCCACTTGTCTGCCTCCTGTGGTCTGGGAGTGACTACCTCCCTGTAGCTCCTCTCTATTACCTCCTCACTCTCCCTGAGGAGACGGAGGTCATCGAGCTGCTGCTTCAGGTTCCTAACACAGTCCTTTAGGAGCCCCATGTCGACACACCTGGCGCAGATGTGGATGTCTGGACGGCTATCAGATTCCCTGACAGCCCTCCAGACATCCACATTTGCAGGGGATTGGAGGGGTTGAAGGGGTGTAGAGGGGTTCGGAGGGATTTCGAGGGGTTTAGAGATGGTTTACAGGGGTTTAAAGAGGGTTTAGAGGGTTTAGTGGGGTTTAGAGGGTGTTGAGGTGTTTAGAGGGAGTTTAGAGGGGATTGGATGGGTTTAGATTGACCTGTAGGGGTTTGGAGGAGTTTGGATGGGGTTGCGATGGGCTTAGAGGTGTTTGGAGGGGACTAGAGGGGGTGTAGAGGGGGTTTACAGGGTTTACAGGAGTTTATAGGGGATAGCAGGGGTTTACAGGGTGTCTAGAAGGGCGTACATGGATTTAGAGAGGTATACAGTGGTTTAGAGGAGTTTAGAGTGGGTTTGATGGGTTTCCAAATGTTTCCATGTGTTTATAGGCGTTTACAGGGGTTTAGACGACTTAACAGGCGTTTACCGGGGTTTGGAGGTGTTTAGAAGGGTATGGAGGTGGTTGGAGGGGTTTGGAGGGGTCGGGAATGGATTGGAGGGGTTATGAGGTGTTTGGAGGTGTTATGAAGTGTTTAGAGGTGTGTAGATTGGATTGGAGAGGTTTGGAGGGGTTTGTTGTTGGTTTGAAGTGCTTTGGAGGTGTTTGAAGAGGATGTGGCGGCTTAGAGTGGTTGTAGTGGCTTAGACTTTAGAGGGGTTTAGATATGGTTTACCGGTGTTTATTGGGGTTTTGCCGGGTTGTAGGCGTCTGTTTAGTGGGAATTAGAGGGGTTTGGAGGGGATTAGAGGGGTTTGGAGGGGATTCGATGGGTTTTGGAGGGGTTTGGATGGCTGTTGTGTAGAGTGGTGTGTTTAGAGTGGTAGAGGGATTTAGAGGGAGCTTAGAGTTGTTTAGACGCATTTCGATGGATTTCGATAGGTTTCGAGGCGTTTTGAGAGATTTCTAGTGGTTTGGACGGGGTTGGAGGCCTTTCGAGGGGTTTCAAGGGGTTTCGTGGGCTTTCGAGGGGTTTAATGGGATTTCGAGGTGATTGGAGTGTTTAAAGGGGTGTTGTGGGGTTTAGTGGTTTAAAGGGGATTGGGTTTGTTTAGGGGGGTTTCGATGGGTTTGAAGTGGTTTAGAGGGGTTTAGAGGGGATTGGACTGTTTAGGGGTGGTTTAGAGCGGTTCGGAGGGGTTTGAAGGGGTGTAGACGTGTTCGGAGGGATTTCGAGGGGTTTGGAGAGGGTTTAGAGGGGTTAGAGGACTTTAGAGAGGTTTAGGGGTTGAGGTTTAGAGGGGTTCAGAGGGGGTTTGAGGGGTTTAAAAGGGTTTATATGTGTTTATAGGCATTTGCAGGCGTTTAGACCGGATTTACAGGCGTTTACCAGGGTTTAGAGGGGTTTACAAGGGTTTGGAGGTGTTTGGAGGTGTTTGGAGGGGTCTGGAGTGGGTTGGAGGGGTTATGAGGTGTTTGGAGAGGATATGAGGGGTTTAGAGGGTTTAGAGGGGATTGGATAGGTTTGGAGGGTTTATTTGGTGGTTTGGAGTGGTTTGGAGGGGTTTGGAGGGGTTTGAATGGGGTTGTAGGGGTTTAGAGGGGTTTGGAGGGGTTTGGAGGGGTTTAAAGGTGTTTAGAGGAGTTTGGAGAGGTTTAGCGGGGTTTAGCGAGAGAGGGATTTAGAGGGAGCTTAGAGGGGTTTAGAAGAGGTTTACAGGGGTTTTGTGGAGGTTAGTGTGGCTTAGACATTAGAGGGGTTTAGCTAGGGTTTACAGGTGTTTAGTGGGGTTTGGCGGGGGTTGAAGGGCTGTGGAGGGGTGTGGAGGGATTTAGAGGGGGTTGGCGGTGTTTGGAGGCGTTTAGCGGTGTTTAGCGAGGTAGAGGGATTTAGAGGGAGCTTAGAGGAGTTTAGAAGAGGTTTACAGTGGTTTAGAGGGGTATAGAGACGTTTGGGAAGGTGTAGGGTGGGTCTAAAGGTGGTAAAAAGTGCTTTATGGGGGATTAGGAGGGGTTAGATGGGGTTATAGGCGTTTAGAGGGTTTTAGTATGGCGTTTACATGGGTTTACAGGGGTTTACATGGTCTAGATAGGTTCACAGGGGTTTTTAGGGGTATAAGGTACATAAGGGGTTCACAAGTGTCATTTATTGTTACATGCACCAATTGGTCAGTCATTCATACAATTTAGAAAAGCAACAGACTCATAAAAACAC
This sequence comes from Okamejei kenojei, assembly GCA_035221665.1. Taxonomy (NCBI): domain Eukaryota; kingdom Metazoa; phylum Chordata; class Chondrichthyes; order Rajiformes; family Rajidae; genus Okamejei; species Okamejei kenojei. The sequence goes on along the minus strand of JAVHYY010000594.1, from coordinate 29,885 downwards.
ATTTTAACATAAAACATCAATCACAGTGACCTACCCAGTCCTCAATGTGATGGAAGGCGAAATAAAGTTCGTCCCTTCACAGGTGTTTGGAAGGAATTACACGTGCTTTGAGGTGGGTAGAGGGGTTTACAGGGGGTTACGTGTTTAGAGCCGTTTACACGGGGTTTACAGGGATTTACGGGGGTTTACATGGGTTTGCAGGTGTTTGGAAAGGTTTAAAGGGTATTGGAGGTCGTTTAGATGGGTTTAGAGTGGGTTTAGAGGTGTTCAGATGGGTTTAGAGTGGTTTGTTTCGAGATATTTAGAGATGGATTTCGAGGGGTTTAGAGGTTGTTTAGATGGGTTAGAGGGGATTTCGAAGGGATCCGAATGTTTAGCGATGTTTAGAGGGGTTAGAAATTGTCAGATGGGTTTAGATGAGTTTAGAGGGAGTATACAGGTGTTTACATGAGTCTGTGAGGGTTTATAGGGATTTAGAGGGGTATATAGTGGTTTAGCGGGGTTTAGAGGGGGTTAGAGTTGTTTGCAGGGGGTTTACAGGGGACTACATGCGTTTACAGGGGTTTAGAGGTGTTCAGAAAGGTTTAGAGGGGTTTGGAGGGGTTTCCATGAGTTTCGATGGGTCTAGAGATGTTTCGAGGGCTTTTGAGGGGTATCGATGGGGTTTGAGGGGGTAAGAGGGGTTTCGAGTGGCTTTGAGGTATTTCGATGTGTTTCAAGTTGTTTCTAGCGGTTGAGAATGGGTTCGATGTGCTTCGAGGGGTTTCGAGGGGTTTAGTGGTTTAGAGGGGATTGCAGGGGGTTTAGAGTGTATTTTCGAGGGGTTTGGAGGGTTTAAAGTGGTTTGGAGCAGTCGACAGGCGGTTGACAGGGGTTTCCAGCGATGTAGAGGGGTGTTTGGAGGGTTTTAAGGGGGTTTAGATAGTGGTTAGAGGGGGTTAGATGGGTTTGGAGGGGGGTTTGGAGGGATTTAGATGGGTTGAAAGAGGTTTAAGCGGGGATTAGAGGGGATTTTGAGTTAGAGGTATTTATAGCGGTTTATTAGTGGTTAGATTGGTTTAGATGGTTTAGCGGGGTTAAGAATGTTTTAGATGCGTTTATCGGGGGATTTAGAAGGGGTTTAGAGGGATTTACGGGAGGTATAGGGGGGGCTTTAGATGAGTTTAAACGTGTTTAGAGGAATTTAGAGATGGTGTGGAGGGCTAAACTATGGTTTACAGGGGTTTAGAGATGATTACAGGTTTTAGAGCGCCGTAGAGGGATAGAGAGGTTTACAGGGTTTTATAGGGGTTTAGAGGCGTTTACAAGGTTAGGGGATTACAGGCGTTTACGGGGGTTGAGAGGGGTTTCTAGTGGTTTAGAAGCGTTTCGATGGGTTTCGATAGGTTTCGAAGTGTTTTGATGGGTTTCGAGTGGTATCGAGTGGTTTGGAGGTCTTTCGAGGGGTTTAGAGGGGGTGTAAAGAGGGTTTACGGTTTACATGGGTTTACAGGGGATAACAGGGGTTTACATGGGTCTGGAAGGGTTTACATGGATTTAGAGAGGTATACAGTGGTTTAGAGGGTTTTAGAGGGAATTTGAGGGGTTTACAAGGGTGTACATGTGTTTATAGGCGTTCACAGGAGTTTAGACGGGTTTTATGGCGTTTACCGGGGTTTAGAGGTGTTTAGAAGGGTTTGGAGGTGTTTGTAGGGGTTTGGAGGGATCTGGAGTGGGTTGGAGGAGTTATGAGATGTTTCGAGGGGTTATGCGGTGTTTAGAAAGGTTTAGAGGGATCTGGAGAGGTCCGCCTATCTCCTTCCTTGAGGGGGTTTGTTTGCTGCGCAGTTGGTTTGGAGTTTTTTTTTGGCATGGGTTGTAGTGGTTTATAGGGTTACCCTCGAGGGGTTTAGAGGAGGTCTGCAGAGTGGCTTTTAGACTTTAGAGGGGTTTAGATAGGGTTTACAGGTGTTTTTAGTGGGGTTTGGCGGGGTTGTACGTGTGTACAGTGTTTTAGTGGGATTATAGGGGGTTGGAGGGGTTTGAAGGGGTATGGAGGGTCTGGAGTGCTGTAGAGGGGTGTGGAGGGGTTTAGAGGGGGTTGGATGTGTTTGGGGGGCTGTTGAGGGTGTGGAGCGGTTTACAGGGGTTTTGAGGTGTTTGGAGGCGTTTAGCGGGATTAGAGGGGTGGAGAGATTTAGAGGGAGTTTAGAGGCGTTTCGATGGGGTTCGATGGATTTCGCGGTGTTTTGACGGGTTTCGAGTGGTTTCGAGGGGTTTGGAGGCCTTTCGACGGGTTTCGAGGGGTTTCGAGGGCTTTCTAGGGCTTTCAGAGGGCTTTCGAGGGGTGTAGAGGGGTCAGTGAGCTTTCGAATGGTTTTAAGGGGATTGGGTGTGTTTCGAGGGGATTCGAGGGCTTTGAAGTGGTTTAGAGGGGTTTAGAGGTGATTGGTGTGTTTAGAGGGGGGTTGAGGGTTTATAATGGTTTACATGTGTTTATAGTCATTTACAGGGGGTTTAGACGGGTTTACAGGCGTTTACCGGTGTTTAGAGGGGTTTAGAAGGGTCTGTAGGTGTTTGGAAGGATTTGGAGGGGTCTGGAGTGTGTTGGAGAGGTTATGAGGTGTTTGTAGTGGTTATGAGGGGTTTAGAGGAGTTTAGATGGGATTGGAGAGGTTTGCAGGGGTTTGTTGGTGGTGTGGAGTGGTTTTGAGTGGTTTGGGTGGTTTGAAAGCGTTATAGCGGTTTAGAGGGGTTTGGAGGAGTTTGGAGGGTTCTAAAGGTGTTTAGAGGGTTTGGAGGGGTTGGAGAGGTTTAGAGGGCTTTAGGGGAGGTGTAGATTGGCTTAGACTTTAGAGAGGTTTAGATAGGGTTTGCAAATGTTTTGTGGGGTTTGGCGAGGTTGTAGGCGTGTACAGGTATTTAGTGGGGATTAGAGGGGGTTGGAGGGGTTTGGAGGGTTTTGGCGGGCTGTAGAGGGGCGTGGAGGAGTTTAGAGGTGTTTGGAGGTGTTTGGAGGCGTTTAGCGGGGTTTATAGGGGTAGGGGATATAGATGGAGTTTAGAGTGGTTTAGAGGCGTTTCGATGGGTTTCGATGGGTTTCCAGGTGTTTTGAGGGGTTTCGAGTGGTTTCGAGGGGTTTGGAGGTCTTTCGAGGGCTTTCGAGGGGTTTCGAGGGTTTTCGAGGGCTTTCGAGGGGTTTTGAGGGCTTTCGAGGGGTTTCGCGTGGTTTCGAGGGCTTTCGAGGGCATTGGAGGGGTTTGGATGGGTTTGGAGGGATTTAGAGGGGTGGGAGGAATTTGGAGAGGTTTGGAGGGGTTTGGAGGGATTTAGAGGTTTAGAGATGGTTGTAGGGGTACATGTGTTTAGAGGCGTTTACAGGGATTTACAGACGTTTACGGGGGTTTAGAGCGGTTTAAATGGTTGAAGGGATCTGGAGGGGTATAGAGGGTTTGAAAGGGTTTAGAGGTCGTTTAGATGGGTTTAGAGGGGTTCAGATCTGTTTAGAGGGGTTTGTTTAGAGATATTTGGAGATGGGTTTCAAAGGGTTTAGATGTCGTTTAGATTGGTTTAGAGGAGGTTTCGAGGGGTTTCGAGTGTTTAGCGATGTTTAGAGGGGTTTAGAAAGGGTTAGATGGGTTTAGATGAGTTTAGATGTGGTTTACAGGGGTTTACATGAGTGGAAGGATTTATAGGGGTTTAGAGGGATACACAGTGGTGTAGCGGGGTTTAGAGAGGGTTAGCGTTGTTTTCATTGGGTTTACAGGGGACTACATGCGTTTACAGTGGTTTAGAGGTGTTTATAAAGGCATAGAGGGTTTGGAGGGGTTCGCAGGGGTTTCGATGGGTTTAGTGGTGGTTCGAGGGCTTTTGAGGGGTATCGATGGGTTTTTGAGGTGGTTAGAGGTGTTTCGAGTGGTTTAGAGGGGTTTCGAGGTGTTTCATGTTGTTTCGAACGGTAGAGAATAGGTTCGAGGTGCTTCGAGGGGTTTAGAGGTGTTTCGAGGGTTTAGAGTGGTTCCGAGGGGTTTCGAGTGTTTCAGAGGGGATTGCAGGTGTTTAGAGTGCTTATTCGAGGGGTTTGGAGGGTTTAAAGGGGTTTGGAGCGGTTGACAGGGGGTTGACAGGGGTTTACAGGGATGTAGAGGGGGTTTAGACGGGTTTACGGGGGTTTATAGAGTGTTTAGAGGGGGTTAGAGGGATATCCAGGGGGGTTTACAGGGATTTAGATGGGTTGAACGAGGTTTAAAGGGGGATTAGAGGGGTTTTGTGTGAGAGGTGTTTATGACGGTTTAGAAGTGGTTAGATTGGTTTAGATGGTTTCACGGGGATTAGAATGTTTTAGATGCGTTTATCGGTGGATTTAGAAACGGTTTAGAGGGGTATACGGGGGGGGGGGGTTTAGATTGGGGCATTAGATGGAGGATTTAGATGGGTTTAGAGGTGTTTAGAGGAATTTAGAGATGGTGTGGAGGGCTATGCTGTGGTTTACAGGGGTTTGGAGGGGGCTTATAGATGAGTACAGGTTTTTGAGGGCCGTAGAGGGATAGAGGTGTTTACAGGGGTTTACAGGGAGTTTAGAGGCGTGCACAAGGTTGAGAGGGGATTACAGGCCTTTACGGGGGTTTAGAGGGGTTTAGAGTGGTTTAGAGGCATTTCGATGGGTTTCGATGGGTTTCGAGGTGTTTTGAGGGGTTTCGAGGGGATTGTAGTGTTTAGGGGGCTGTGGTGGGGTTTAGAGGGGTTTGGAGGGGTTTGCAGGAGTCTGGAAGTGTTTGGAGGGGAATAGAGGGCTTTGGAGGGGTTTGGATGGGTTTGGACGGATTTAGTGGGGTTTGGAGGGATTAGGAGAGGTTTGGATGGGTTTGGAGGGATTTAGAGGTTTAGAGAAGGTTGGAGGAGTTTCGAGATGTCTGGACGGGTTTGGAGGGGTTTGAAGGGGTTTGGAGGGGTCTAGAGGTGTTTAGAGTGGGTTACATGGGTCTAGAAGTGTTTACACGCGTTAGGAGGGGGTTTACAGTGGTTTAGAGAGGTTTGGAGGGGTTTACAGGGCTTTTCAGAGGTTTAGACAGGATTGCATGGTTTTAGAGGCGTTTAGAGGGAGTTAGAAGGGTTTACAGGTGTTTACAATGGCTTTGATGCGTTTACAGCGTTTTCAGGGGTTACAGGCATTTACGGGGGTTTAGAGGGGCTTAGAGTCGTTTACATGAGGTTTATAATGGTTTAGTTGGGGTTTATGGTGGTTTAGATTTGTTTAGATTGGTTTAGAGTCGTTTCGTGATGTTTCGATGGGTTTCGAGGGGTTTAGAGTTGTTTTGGGGGGTTCGAGTGGTTTGGAGAGGTTTAGATTACTTTCGAGGGTTTCGAGGTGTTTCGAGGTGTTTCGAGGTTTAGAGGGGGTTTGGATTGGTTCAGATGGGATTTAGAGGGGATTGGATGGGTTTAGATGGGTTTCGAGGGAATTGGAGTGTTTAGAGTGCGTTTGGTGAGGTTTAGATGTATTTTGGATGGGGTTAGAAGGGTTTTAGAGGCGTTATGAGTGATTTAGTGTGGTTTAGAGTTGTTTAGAGGTGGTTTAGAGGGGTTTAGAAGGGTCTTGGAGGGGTTTAGAGGTCTTTAGGGGGAGTTTAGTGGGGTTTAGAAGCGTTTACCATGGTTTTCAGGCGTGGTATAGAGGGGTTTAGAGGTGGTTTAGAGGGGTTTTGAGGAATTCAGAAGGGGTTTAGTGGCGTTCAGAGGGGATTATGGGGGTTTAGAAGTGTTTAGAGGGGTTTAGATGTGGTTTAGACGTGTTCAGAGCCGTTTAGAGGGATTAGAGTTGTTTCGAGTGGTTTAGAATGAACCATTCATGGGGGTTGTAGAAGGGTTTATAGTGGTTTAGAGGGTATTTAGTGGGGATTAGACGGGATTAGAGGGGGTTTAAAGGGGGTTGGAGCTGGTTTAGAGTAGTTTAGATGGGTTTGGAGGATAGAGGGGTTTATAAGCAGTTTAGATGGGATTCGATGTGTTAATAGGGTGCTTAGAGGGTATTAGTGGGCGTTTAGAGGTGTTTAAAAGGGTTTACTGGTTTTCAGGTGTTTAGAGGGGGTTTAGATGGATTTATACGGGGTTTATAGGGGGTTTATAGCGGGTTAATAGGGGGTTTAGAATGGAGTTAGGGCGTTTTAGAGGGGTTTATTTGAGTTTTAAACCCCCCTCTAAACCCGTCTAAAGTTTAAAAGGGTTTACTGGTTTTCAGGGATTAGATGGGGTTAGAAGGCGTTTAGATGCGATTTATGGGATTTAGAAGGAGTTTAGTGGGGTGGTTAATAGGGGTTTAGAGGTGGTTTAGAGGGTGTTTAATGTGGTTTAGAGGGGCTTTAGATGGGTTTAGAGGGGTTCGGGGGAGTAGAGGGAGTTTAGAGGGGATTTGATGAATTCAGAGGGGGTTTAGAGAGGTTTATAGGGGTTTATAGAGGGTTTATAGGGGTTTTGAGGGATGTAGTGTGGTTATAGTGGGGTTTAGAGGGATTTAGAGGGTTTAGAGGGAGTTAGAGGGGTTTAGCGAGGTTGTGAGGGTTTTGAGGAATGCAGAGGGAGTTTGTGCGGTTTAGAGGGGTTTAGAGCGGTTTAGAGGGGTTTAGATGGGTTTAGATGGGGGTTTAGAGGGGTTTTCAGGAATTCAGAGGGGGTTTAGGGGGTTTAGAAGGGATTAGGGGGGTTTAAGTGGTTTAGAGGGGATTTAGATGTGTTTAGAGAAGGATTTAGAGGGGCTTAGAGGGGTTTAGATGAGTTTAGAACGGGTTTGGATGAGTTTGGACGAGTTTAGAGGGTTTAGATGGGTTTAGATGTTAGTTGGGGGTTTATACGGTTTTAGAGGGGCATTACAAGGATGTGGAGGGGTTTTGGGGAGCTTGGGGTTTAGAATTGTTTTGAGGGATTCAGAGGGGGTTTAATGGGGTTGAGGGGGGTTTAGAGCGGGTGTAGAAGCGTTTAGAGTGGTTTAGAGGGTATTTAGTGGGGATTAGACGGGTTTAGAGGGGGTTTAAAGGGGTTTGGGGCTGGTTTAGAGTGGTTTGGAAGGGGTTTGGAGGTATTTAGAGGGTCTAGGAGAAGTTTAGAAGGGTTTAGAAGGGTTTACATTGGTGTACATTGGTTTTCAGGAGGTTTAGAGGGGTTTAGAGGAGGTTCGGAGGGTTTAGAGGGGATCTATTGGGGTTTAGAGGGGTTTAGGGGAGGTTAGATGGATTGGAACGGTTTTTGAGGGTATCAAAGGGGGTTTAGTGGAGTTTAGAGGGATTTAGAGCGGTTTTAGAGGCGTGCTTTAGAGAGGGTTTGGAGAGGTTTTGAGGGATGTCGAATGGATTTAGTGGGGTTTAGAGGGGTTTTGAGACGTTTAGTGGGTTTAGAGGGGCGTAGAGCAGCGTAGAGGAGTTTAGATGTGTTTAAAGGGGCTTAGAGGGGTTTAGAGGGTTTAGATTGATTTAGAGGGGTTTACAGTGCATTGCATGTGTTTAAAAAGGGTTTAGATGCGTTTAGAGGGATTTAGAATGCGGTCAGACGGGTCGAGCGGTTTAGAATGGGTTTAGATGGGTTTGGTGAACTTTAGAGCGGTTTAAAAGTGGTTTAGAGGGTTGAGAGGGGCTTAGAGGGCTTTGATGGGATTTGGTGCGGGTTGAGAGGGGTTTAGATGGATTTAGAGGGGGCTTGGAGAGGTTTAGAGGGGTTTACGAAGGGTCTAGAGGGGTTTGTATGGAGTTTAGAGAGAGTCGATGGCGATAGAAGGGGTTTAGAGGCGTTTTGTGGGATTTAGATACGGTTTAGTGGGGTTAAGAGGAGTTTAGAGGGCTTTAGTGTGTGTTGTATGGGTTTCTAGGGGGGTTAGAGAGCATTTAGATGCATTTAGAGAAGGTTTACAGGGGCTTTCAGGGATGTAGGGGTTTTGAGGGATGAGGGTTTTAAGATGTTTAGTGGGGTTAAGAAAGGTTTAGAGAGGTTTGGAGGGTTTGTTGGGCTTGTAGTGGTTTACAGGGATTTACATGTGTTTAGAGGGGGTTAGGTGGGTTTAGAGGGGTTATCAGTGATTTGCAAGGGGTTAAAGGTAGTTTAGAGGGGTTCAGAGGGATTTCGAGGGGTTAAACGGGTTTAGAGGGTCTAGAATGGGTTTAGAGGGGTTTGTGAAATTTAGAGGTGTTTAGAGGGTTCAGAGGGGTTTAGAGGGGCTTTAGAGAGATTTAGAGCGGATGTGGGTTTAGAGGGGTTTAGGGGGGGTTTAATACATTTACAGGGGGTTTAGTGGGGTTTAGTTGGGTTTAGAGGGGTTTAGAGGGATTTCAGAGGGACTTGGGTTTAGAGGGTTTTAGAGGAGGTTTACATGGGTTTAGAGGAGAGAGGGTGTTTAGGACCGTTTTGAGGGATTCAGAGAGGGTTTAGGGGGGTTTAAGAGTGATTTATAGCGGGTCTAGAGTGGTTTAGAGTGGTTTAGAGGGTTTTGGTGTTTAGATGGGTTTAGAGGTGTTTAGAGGAGTTTAGATGGACTTTGAGTTGTTTGGAAGGGATTTAGAGGGGTTTAAAAGTGGTTTAGAACTGTTTCGAAGGATTTAGCGGGGATTGGACGGGTTGAGAGCGGCCTAGAATGGGTTTGGTGAACTAGTGGTTTAGAGGTGGTTTAAAGGGCTCAGATGGATTTAGAGGGGGTTTAGAGGGATACAGAGCGTGTTTAGAGGCGGTTAGAGGGTTTTAGAGGAATTTTGAGGAATTTAGAGGGGGTTTAGTGGGGTTTAGTTGGGTTTAGAGGGGTTTAGAGGGGTGTACAGGGTCTTGGTGTGGTTTATGGGGAGTTTAGTGGGGTTTAGAAGCGTTTACATTGGTTTGCAGGCGCTCAGAGGGGGTGAGACGGGGTTAAGAGGGGGTTTAGAGTTGTTTTGAGGAATTCAGAAGGGGTTTAGTGGGTTAAGTGGGGATTAGGTGGGTTTAGAGCGGTTTAGAGGGGTTTAGATGCGTTGAGAGGCGTTTAGAGGGATTAGAGGGGTCTAGAGGGGATTAGAATGAGTTTAGATTGTTTGGAGGGGATTAGAGGGGTTTATAAGCGAGTTAGATGGGATTGGATGTGTTTATAGTGTGTATAGAGGGTATTAGTGGACGCTTAGAGGTGTTTAGAAGGGTTTACTTGTTTTCAGGGTAATGGACGTTTAGAGGTGTTTAGAGGGTTTACTTGTTTCAAGGGGATTTACAGCGGTTTATACGGGGTTTATAGGGCGTTTATAGCGGGTTTATTGGCGGTTTCGAATTGATTTAGGGAGTTTTAGAGGGGTTTATTTGGGTTTTAGAGGGAGTAGATGGGGTTAGAAGGAGTTTAGATGCGATTTATGGCATTTAGATGGAGTTTAGTGGGGTGGTTAAGAGGGGTTTAGATGTGTTTCGAGGGGGGTAAGAGGGTTCATAGGGGGTTTAGAGGGGTTTAGAGGGGTTTAGGGGAGTAGCGGGAGTTTAGAGGGGTTGTGATGAATTCAGAGAGGGTTTAGAGGGGATTAGAGGCGTTTATAGGGGTTCAGAAATGAGTTATATGGGGTTTTGAGGGATGTAGTGGGGTTATAGTGGGAATTCGAGAGGCGTAGTGGGCTTTAGAGGGTTTAGAGGGAGTGAGAGGGGTTTAGCTAAACCCTCCCGAGTTTTGGAGGGGTTTTGAGCGGTTTAGATGGGGTTAGAGTGGTTTAGCTGGGGTTTACAGGGGTTTCGAGGAATTATGTGGGGTTTAAAGGGGATTGGGGGGGGTTTAAGTGGTTTAGACGGGTTTAGATGTGTTTTGACGAGTTTAGAGGGATTTATAGGGGTTTAGAGGGGGTTAGAATGGGTTTAGATGGGTTTGCACGAGTCTAGAGGGGATTAGATGTGGGTTAGATGGGGTATAGATATGTTTATATGGGGTTTATATGGTTTTAGAAGGGCATTAGAAGGGTGTGGAGGAGTTTTGGGGAGATTTTGGTTTATAACGGTTATGTGGGATGCAGAGGGGGTTTATTGGGGATTAGGGGGTTTAGGGGGTTTTCATGCGGGTGTAGAAGTGTTTAGAGTGGTTTAGAGGGGGGTTTAGAGTGGTTTAGAGGGGATTTAGAGGGGATTAGACGGGTTTAGACGGGATTTAAAGGGTTTAGAGCTGATTTAGAGTGGTTTACAAGGGGTTTGGAGGGTTTAGAGGGGATTAGGAGATGTTTAGAGGGGTTTTGAGGAATTCAGAGGGGGTTTAGTGGGGTTTAGTGAGGTTGAGAGGGGATTGGGGGCGTTTAGAGGGATTTAGAAAGGTTTAGATGGTAATAGAGGGGTTTAGACTGCGTTTAGGTGGGTTTGGAGGAATTTAAAAGGGTTAAGAAATGGTTTAGAAGGGACTAGATGTAGATCGGGTTTAGAGGGGTTTGGAGTTGTTTATAGGGGGTTTATATGGTTTTAGAGAGGCTTTACAGGGGGTTGGCGGGTTTTGGTAAGGTAGGGGGTTTTGAACGGTATTGAGGGATTTAGAGGGGTTGTATTGGGGTTTAGAGAAATTTAGAGCGGGTGTAGATAGGTTTAGAGTGGTTTAGATTGGTCCAGAGAGGGTTTAGGGGGTATTTAGAGGGGTGCTGGTGGGTTTAACGGGGTTTAGAGTTGTTTAGAGGTGGTTTCGAGGGGTTTAGAAGGGGCTTGGAGGTTTAGAGGGGTTTAGGGGGTGTTTAGAGGTGTTTAGAAAGATTTACATTGGTTTTCAGAGGTTTAGTGGGGTTTTAGAAGGGGTTTCGAGTGGGGTTTCGAGGGGTTTTGAGGAATTTAGAGGGGGTTAGTGGGGTTTAGAGGGGATTGTTGGGCTTAGAGACGTTTAGAGGGGTTTAGAGGAGTTTAGAACTGGTTTCGATGGGATTAGATGTGTTAATAGGGGATTTAGAGGGTATTAGATGGGCTTTGCAGCGGTTTAGAGGCGTTTAAGGGGGGTTGGGGTTTAGAACGGGTTTGAGGGATTCAGAGGGGGGTTTATGGGGTTTATAGGGATTATGTGCAGGTTGAGAGGGGCTTGGAGTGGTTTAGAGGGGTTTGGAGTGTTTTAGAGGGTATTTAGAGGGGATTAGAGGGGGCGAGATTGGGCGAGAGGGGCTTAGATGGGTTTGGATGGGCTTGGAATTGATTTAGGGTGTTATACAGGGCTTTGTTTGTGTTTTAGAGGAATTGGATGCGGGTTAGAAGCAGTTTAATTACGTTTTGTGGGATTTAGAGGGAGTTTACTGGGGTTAGGGTGGGTTTAGAGGGGATTTAGAGGAGGTTTAGAGGTGTTTTGATGAATTCAGAAGAGGTTTAGTGCGGTTCAGAGGGGTTTAGTGGTGTTTAATAGGGGGTTTAGATGGGATTTAGAGGGGTTTAGAGGAGGTTTGGATGTGTTTAAAGGCGTTGAGAGCGATTTAGAGGGGTTTAGCAGGGTTTAAAGGTTTAGAGAGGTTTAGAGGTGGTTACGACGCGTTTAGAGTGTTTTAGAAGGGTTTGGAGGGGTTTAGACGGGTTTATAGTTTAGATAGGTTTGGAGGCTTAGAGGGGTTTAGAAGTGATTCACATGTGCTTAGATGTGTTTATAGGGGGTTTAGACTGTTTTAGTGGGGCTGTACAGGGGTTTGGAGGGGTTTAGACGGGTTTATAGTTTAGATAGGTTTGGAGGCTTAGAGGGGTTTAGAAGTGATTCACATGTGCTTAAATGTGTTTATAGGGGGTTTAGACTGTTTTAGTGGGGCTGTACAGGGGTTTGGAGGGGTTTAAGGCGGGTTGGGGTTTAGAATGGTTATGAGGGAATCAGAGGGGGGTTTATGGGGTGTATAGGGATTAAGAACGGGTTTGGAGTGGTTTAGAGGGTGTTTAGCGGGGTTTAGAGTGACTTTAGACGGGTTTAGATGGGTTTGGAGGGCGTTTCGAGGGGTTTTCAGGAATGCAGAGGGGGCTTAGTGCGGTTTAGAGGGGTTTAGAGGGGGTTTAGAGGTGGTTTAGAGGTGGTTTAGATGTGTTTAATGGCGTTTAGAGGAATAGATGGGTTTAGAGGGGTTTAGAGAGGTTTAGAATGAGTTTAAATGGGTTTGGAGGAGTTTGGAGGGGTTTCGAAGTGGTTTAGATGGGATTAGATGTATTTATAGGAGGTTCGGGGTGTTTTACTGGGGCATAGGGGGTTTAGAGGGTTTAATGGGGGTGGGGGTATAGAACGGGTTTGAGGGATTCAGAGAGGGTTTAATGGGGTTTAGAAGGATTTAGAGCGGGTGTAGTGGGGTTTGTAGTGGTTTAGATGGGTTGAGAGGGATTTAGAAGGGGCTTGGAGAGGTTGAGAGGGGTTTAGGGGGAGTTTAGGGGGATTTAGATGGGTTTACATTGGTTTTCAGGGGTTTAGATGGGGTTTAGAGGAGGTTTAGAGGGTTTTGAGGTGGTTTGTGGAATTCAGAGGGGGTTTAGTGAGGTTTAGAGGGGATTATGCGGGTTTAGAGGGGGTTAGAGCGGTTTCGAGGTTGTTTAGATGTGTTTAGAGGCGTTTAGAGGGATTTAGAGGGGTTCAGAGGGGTTTAGAGGGGTTTAGAGTGAGATAGGTTTGGAGGAGTAGGGTTTAGATGTGGATCAGATGTGTTTATAGGGGGTTTAGAGGGTTGTAGTGGGACTTTACAGGGGTTTAGAAGGGTTCAAGAGGGGGTGGGGTTTATAACGGTTTTGAGGGATTCGGAGGGGGGTTTTAAGGGGTGTATTGGGATTAAGAGCGGGTTATGAAGAGTTTGGAGTGGTTTACAAGGGTTTACAGTGGTTTAGATGGGGTTAGAAGGAGTTTAGATGCGTTTTGTGCGATTTAGAGGGAGTTTAGTGGGGTTAAGAGCTGTTTAGAGGGGGTTGGATGGGGATTTAGAGGGCACATATGTGGTTTAGATGGGGTTTACGGGGGTTTAGAGTGATTTTAGACGGGTTCGGAGGGAGTTTAGAGGGGTTTTTAGGAAACAGACGGTGTTTAGTGCGGTTTAGAGGGGTTTAGAGGGGTTTAATAGGGGTTTAGAGGGGGTTATTGGGGCTTAGAGTGGTTCAAAATGAGTTTAGATGGGTTTGGAGCAGTTTAGGGCTAGGGTTTGGGTTAGGGTTAGGGTTAGGGTTAGGGTTAGGGTTAGGGTTAGGGTTAGGGTTAGGGTTAGGGTTAGAAATGGTTCAGATGTGTGAGTTGTTTATAGAAGTTTATAGGGGGTTTACAAGGGTTTAGTGGGGCTTTACAGGGGTTTAGAGGGGTTTAAGGGTGGTTGGGGTTCAAAACGGTTTTGAGGAATTCAGAGCGGTTTTTTTCTGGGGTTTGTATGGATTAAGAGGGGGTTTAGATGGATTTGGAGTGGTTTTGAAGGATTTAGAGTGGTTTAGAGGGTAGTTAGAGAGGATTAGAGGGGTTTAGAGCGGGGTTAGAGGGGTTTACGTGGGTTTGGAGGGTGTTTAGAGGGGTTTAGAGGCGCTTAGAGTTGTTTAGAAGTTCTTCAGGGGGATTTAGAGGGATTTATACGGGGTTTATAGGGGTTTATATGGGGTTTAGATGGGCTTAGAATTAATTTAGGGTGTTTTAATTTGGTTTGTTTGTGTTTTAGATAAATTAGATGCGATTTAGAGCGGGTAGAGAGGGGTTTAGAGTGGTTTAAATGGGTTTAGAGGGGTTTAGAGGGTATTATAGTGGGTTTAAATATGTTTAGAGTTGTTTAGCGATGGTTTATAGACGTTTAGAATGGGCTTGGTGAGGTTTAGAGGGGTTTAGGGGGAGAATTGTGGGGTTTAGAAGGATTATTGGTTTTCAGGGGTTTAGATGGGTTATGGGGAGTTAGAAGTGTTTAGAGTGGGTTGGAGTGGATTAGAGGTGATTAGAGGGGGGTTAGCGGGGTCTATATGGGTTTGGAGCGTGTTTAGAGGGGTTTGGAGGCTGTTAGTGTTGTTTAGAGGTTGGTTTTCGAGGGTTTGGAGGCAGTTTAGAGCGATTTATACGGGGTTTATAGGGGTTTTATAGGGGGTTTAGATCGGCTTAGAATGGATTTAGCGTCTTTTAGAGGGGTTTGCTTGTGTTTTAGATGCGATTTAGAGCGGGTGAAGAGGGGTTTCGAGTGGTTGAAATGTGTTTGAGGGGGTTTAGCGTGGTTTAGAAGGTACTTAGAGGGGATTAGAGGAGTTTAGAGGGGGTTTAAAGGGGTTTAGATTTGTTTAGAGGTAGTTTATAGGGGTTTAGAAGGGGCTTGGAGAGGTTTAGAGCGGTTTAGGGAGGTTAGATGGGTTTTAGAAGGGTTTACATTGGCTTTTAGGGGTTTTTATAGGGGGTTTAGAGGGGATTAGATGGGATTAGAGGGGTTTAGAATGAGTTTTGATGGGTTTGTAGTAGTTTAGAGGGGTTTAGAAGAGGTTTAGATGGGATTAGATGCGTTTATAGGGGTTTAGAGGGTTTAGTGGGGTTTTACAGGGGTGTAGAGGGGTTTAAGGGGGGTTGGGGTTTAGAAGGGTTTTGAGGGATTCGGAGGGGAGGTGTTTATGGGGTGTATGGGGACTAAGAGCGGGTTTCAAGGGGTTTGGAGTTGTTTAGAGGGGTTTAGTGGTGCAGTTGGGGTTAGTAGGAGTTTAGATGTGTTTTGTGCGATTTGGAGTTTAGTGGGGTTAAGAGGGGTTTAGGGGAGTTTAGAAGGGATTTAGAGGATTCATCGGTAGTTTAGAGGGGGTTTAGGGGGGCTCAGAGTGACTTTATACAGGTTTAGAGGGGTTTGGAGGGAGTGTAGAGGGGTTTTGAGGAATTCAGAGTGGGTTTAGTGCCGTTTAGAGGGGTTTAGATGGGTTTAATACTGGTTTAGAGGGGGTTAATGAGGTTTAGACGGGTTCAGAATGGGTTTAGATGGGTTTTGAGGAGTTTAGAGGGGCTTAGAAGTGATTTAGATGGGATTAGATGTGTTTATATGCGGTCAGTGGGTTTTAGTGGGGGTTTGCAGGGGTTTAGAGGGGTTTCAAGGCGGTCGGGGTTTAGAACGGTTTTGAGCAATTCAGAGGGGGGTTTATTGGGGTTTATATGGATTAGGAGCGGGTTTACATAGAAACATAGAAACATAGAAATTAGGTGCAAGAGTAGGCCATTCAACCCTTCGAGCCTGCACCGCCATTCAATGTGATCATGGCTGATCATCCAACTCAGTATCCCGCACCTGCCCTCTCTCCATACCCTCTGATCCCCTTAGCCACAAGGGCCACATCCAACTCACTCTTAAATATAGCCAATGAACTGGCCTCAACTACCCTCTGTGGCAGAGAGTTCCAGAGACTCACCACTCTCTGTGTGAAAAAAGTCTTTCTCATCTCGGTCTTAAAGGATCTCCCCCTTATCCTTAAGCTATGACCCCTTGTCCTGGACTTCCCCAACATCGGGAACAATCTTCCTGCATCTAGCCTGTCCAACCCCTTAAGAATTTTGTAAGTTTCTATAAGATCCCCTCTCAATCTCCTAAATTCCAGAGAGTATAAACCGAGTCTAATCCAGTCCTTTCTTCATAAGACAGTCCTGACATCCCAGGAATCAGTCTGGTGAACCTTCTCTGCACTCCCTCTATGGCAATAATGTCCCTCCTCAGATTTGGAGACCAAAACTGTACGCAATACTCCAGGTGTGGTCTCACCAAGACCCTGTACAACTGAAGCAGAACCTCCCTGCTCCTGTACTCAAATCCTTTTGCTATGAAAGCTAACATACCATTCGCTTTTTTCACTGCCTGCTGCACCTGCATGCCTACTTTCAATGACTGGTGTACCATGACACCCAGGTCTCGCTGCATCTCCCCTTTTCCTAATCGGCCACCATTTAAATAATAGTCTGCTTTCCTGTTTTTGCCACCAAAGTGGATAACCTCACATTTATCCACATTAATACTGCATCTGCCAAACATTTGCCCACTCACCCAGCCTATCCAAGTCACCTTGCAGTCTCCTAGCATCCTCCTCACAGCGAACACTGCCCCCCAGCTTAGTGTCATCCGCAAACTTGGAGATATTGCCTTCAATTCCCTCATCCAATCATTAATATATATATTGTAAATAGCTGGGGTCCCAGCACTGAGCCCTGCGGTACCCCACTAGTTACTGCCTGCCATTGTGAAAAGGACCCGTTTACTCCTACTCTTTGCTTCCTGTTTGCAGCCAGTTCTCTATCCACATCAATACTGAACCCCTAATACCGTATGCTTTAAGTTTGTATACTAATCTCTTATGTGGGACCTTGTCGAAAGCCTTCTGGAAGTCCAGATATACCACATCCACTGGTTCTCCCTTATCCACGCTACTAGTTACATCCTCGAAAAAATTCCACAAGATTCGTCAGACATGATTTACCTTTTGTAAATCCATGCTGACTTTGTCCAATGATTTCACCACTTTCCAAATGTGGCTGCTATCCCATCTTTAATAACTGACTCTAGCAGTTTCCCCACTACCGATGTTAGACTAACTGGTCTGTAATTCCCCGTTTTTCTCTCTCCCTCCCTTCTTAAAAAGAGGGGTTACATTTGCTACCCGCCAAGCCTCAGGAACTACTCCAGAATCTAAAGAGTTTTGAAAGATTATCACTAATGCATCCACTATTTCCTGAGCTACTTCCTTAAGTACTCTGGGATGCAGCCTATCTGGCCCTGGGATTTATCGGCCTTTAATCTATTCAATTTACCCAACACCACTTCCCGACTGACCTGGATTTCACTCAATTCCTCCTTTGACCCACAGTCCCCTGCTATTTCAGGCAGATTATTTATGTCTTCCTTAGTGAAGACGGAACCAAAGTAGTTATTCAATTGGTCCGCCATATCCTTGTTCCCCATGATCAACTCACCTGTTTCTGACTGCAAGGGACCTACATTTGTTTTAACTAACCTCTTTCTCTTCACATATCTATAAAAACTTTTGCAGTCAGTTTTTATGTTCCCTGCCAGTTTTCTTTCATAATCTATTTTTCCTTTCCTAATTAAGCCCTTTGTCCTCCTCTGCTGTCTCTGAATGTTTCCCAGTCCCTCTGGTATGCTGCTTTTTTTTCTGGCTACTTTGTACGCATCATCCTTTGCTTTGATACTATCCTGATTTCCCTTGTTATCACACGGATGCCACTACCTTCCCCGATTTATTCTTTTGCCAAACTGGGATGAACAATTTTTGTAGTTCATCCATGGCAGTCTTTAAATTCTTCCATTGTATATCCACCGTCAACCCTTTTAGAATTAATTGCCCAGTCAATCTTGGCCAATTCACGTCTCATACCCTCAAAGTTACCTTTCTTTAAGTTCAGAACCATTGTTTTCAGAATTAACAATGTCACTCTCCATCCTAATGAAGAACTCAACCATATTATGGTCACTCTTGCCCAAGGGGGCACGTACAACAAGACGGCTAATTACCCCTTCCTCATTACTCAAAACCCAGTCTAAAATAGCCTGCTCTCTCGTTGGTTCCTCTACATGTTGATTTAGATAACTATCCCGCATACATTCCAAAAAAATCCTCTTCCTCAGCACCCCTGCCAATTTGATTAAACCCAATCTATATGTAGATTGAAGTCACCCATTATAACTGTTTTGCCTTTGTCGCACGCATTTCTAATTTCCTGTTTGATACCATCCCCAACTTCTCTGCTACTGTTAGGTGGCCTGTACACAACAACCCACCAGCGTTTTCTGCCCCTTAGTGTTTTGTAGCTCTACCCATACCGAAATCCACATCCTCCAAGCTAATGTCCTTCCTTTCCATTGCGTTAATCTCCCTCTCTAACCAGCAAACGCTACCCCACCTCCTTTTCCTTTCTCTCTATCCCTCCTGAATATTGAATATCCCTGGATGTTCAGCTCCCAGCGTACGTCACCCTGGAGCCATGTCTCCGTGATCCCAACTATATCATAATCATTAATATCTATCTGCACGTTCAACTCGTCCACCTTATTACGAATACTCCTTGCATTGAGACACAAAGCCTTCAGGCTTGTCTTTACAACGCACTTACCCCTTATACAATTTTGCTGAAAAGTGGGGCCCTTTTTGATTTTTGCCCTGGTTTTTGTCCTGCCCTGCCACTTTTTACTTTTCACCTTGCTACCTATTGCTTCTACCCTCATTTTACACCCACCTGCCTCTCTGCTCTTGTACCCCATCCCCCTGGCCACATTAGTTTAAATCCTCCCCGACAGCACTAGCAAACACTCCCCTAAGAACATTGGTTCCATTCCATTCCAGGTGCAAACCGTCCTGTTTGTACCGGTCCCACCTCCCCCAGAATTGGTCCCAGTGCCCTAAAAATTTGAATCCCTCCCCCTTGCACCACTTTTCAAGCCACGTATTCATTTGCATTATCCTCCCTATTTCTACTCTGACTGGCCCGTGGTACTGGTAGTAATCCGGAGATTACTACCTTTGAGGTCCTACTTTTAAGTTTATCTCCTAGCTCCCTAAATTCACCCTGTAGGACCTCATCCCTTTTTTTACCTATATCGTTGGTGCCCAACATGCACCACGACAACTGGCTGTTCACCCTCCCCCTCCAGAATGTTCTGCAGCCGTTCAGTGACATCCCTGACCTTTGCTCCAGGGATGGCAACATACCATCCTGGAGTCTCGTTTGCGGCCGCAGAAACGCCTATCTATTCCCCTGACAATTGAATCCCCTATTACTATTGCCCTTCCCCTCTTTTTCCCCCCTCATGTGCTGCAGAGCCACCCATGTGCCATGAACCTGGCTGCTGCTGCATTCCCCTGATGAGCCCATCTCCCTCAACAGTATCCAAAATGGTTTTTATACCTGTTTAGGAGGAGATGACCGCAGGGGACTCCTGCACTAACCTGCCTACTGCTTTGCTGGCATATTGGCCACCCGTTCCCTTCTTGTCCTCTTACCTTTTGCCTGCGGTGTGACCAACTCACTGTACGTGCTATCCACGACTTTCTCCGCATCGTGGATGCTCCAGTATGAATCCAGCCGCATTCCAATCGTCAATGCGGTCTGCCAGGAGCTGCAGCTGGACACACTTCCTGCAAACGTAGTCACCAGGGACACCGACCATCTCCCTGATCTCCCACATGTTGCAGGTTGAACAAACCACGGGGCCAAATCTCTACTGCCATACCTTACTCCCAAATTACTCTGTATTAAATATTAAAAAAAAACACAAAAAACTTATCCTTTAAACTTTACTACTAAATTGAAATCCTTAACTCCCAGAATCCCTAACTCCCAGAGTCCCTAACTCCCAGAATCCCTAACTCCCAGAATCCCTAACTCCCAGAATCCCTAACTCCCAGAAGGCAGAAATGTAAAATTGTAAACCCGGGGTTGCACCCAATCAGCTGCTTCCTCGGGTCCTCTTCCACCAATCAGCGGCTTCCTCAAAAAAAAAACCCACTTCTCCAAATGGAATGTTATGGATTTTGGTAAGCC
This sequence comes from Okamejei kenojei, assembly GCA_035221665.1. Taxonomy (NCBI): domain Eukaryota; kingdom Metazoa; phylum Chordata; class Chondrichthyes; order Rajiformes; family Rajidae; genus Okamejei; species Okamejei kenojei. The sequence goes on along the minus strand of JAVHYY010000594.1, from coordinate 10,489 downwards.
TCTGGAAAAACAAGCCCCGCGCTAGATTTTATAGCTTACCGGTCGGGTGTCGCTCCTCCCCCTCCTCCTCCTCTTCCAACGGCTCCTGTGGGCCTCTGGAAAAACAAGCCCCGCGCTAGATTTTATAGCTTACCGGGTTTAGATGGGTTTGGAGTGGTTTAGGAGGGTTTAGAGTGGTATAGAAGGTATTTAGAGGGAATTAGAGGTGTTTATATGGGTTTGGAGTGTTTTAGAGGGGTTTAATGGCTTTTAGAGGTGGTTTAGAGGGGTTTTGGAGGAGTTTAGAGAAGTTTAGTGGGCGGTTAGACGGGTTTAGAGGGATTTATACGGGGTTTATAGGGGGTTTAGATTGGCTTATAATTGATTTAGGGTGTTTTAGAGGAGTTTGTTTGTGTTTTAGAGGAATTAGATGAGGTTAGAAGGAGTTTAGATGCGTTTTGTGGGATTTAGAGGGAGTTTAGTGGGGTTATGAGGGGTTTAGAGGGGATTTAGAGGGTTCATAGTGGGTTTAGAGGGGGTTTACAGGGGTTTAGAGTGACTAGACGGGTTTAGAAGGGTTTGGAGGTGTGTTGAGGAACTCGGCGTTTAGTGCGGATTAGAGGGGTTTAGACGGGTTTACTAGGGGTTTGTAGGATGCTGAGGGGTTTAGAGGTGTGGTTTAGATTGTTTTTAAAGGCGTTTTTTAAAGAGATTTAGAGGGGTTTAGAGTGGTTATGAGAGGTTTAGAATGAGTTTACTTGGGTTTGGAGGAGTTTGTAGGGGTTTAGAAGTGGTTTAGATGGGATTGGATGTGTTTATTGGGGGTTTAGAGGGTTTTAGTGGGGCTCATAGGCGTTTAGAGGCGTTTAAGGGAGGTTGCGGTAAAGAACGGTTTTGAGGGATTCAGAGGGGGTTTAATGGAGTTTAGACGGATTTAGTGCGAGTGTAGAGGGGTTTAGAGTGATTTGGATGTACTTAGAGGCGGTTCAGCGTAGTTTAGAGGGCATTTAAAGTGGATCAGAGGGGATCAGAGGGGGTTTAAACGGGTTTAGAGCTGTTTCAGGGCTGTTTAGACGGGTTTTGAATGGGCTTGGAGAGGTTTAGACGGGTTTAGGGGGAGTTTGGAGGGATTAAGAAGAGTTTGCATTGGTTGTCAGGGGTTTCGTGGGGTTTAGATGGGATTAGGGGGATGTAGAGGGATCTAGAAGAGTTTAGATGTGTTTAGAGATGTTTAGAGGGGTTTAGAGGGGCTTAGAGGGGTTTAGAATGAGTTTAGATAGGTTTGGAGGAGTTTAGAGGAGTTTAGACGTAGTTTAGATGGGATTAGAAGTGTTTATAGGGTGGTTTGGTGGGTTTTAGTGGGGTTTTACAGGAGTTTAGAGGGGTGTAAGGGGGGTTGGGGTTAGAACGGTTTTGACAGATTCAGAGGCGAGGTTTATGAGGTTTATGGGGATTAGGAGCGGGTTTAGAGGAGTTTGTAGTAGTTTGGAGGGGGTTAGAGTGGTTTAGATGGGGTTTAAAAGGAGTTTTGATGCGTTTAATGGGATTTAGAGGGAGTTTAATGGGGTTTAGAGGGGTTTAGAATGAATTTACATACGTTTGGAGGGTTTTAGAGGGGTTTAGAAGTGGTTTAGGTGGGATTAGATGTGTGTATAGGGGGTTTAGAGGGTTTTAGTGCGGCTTCACAGGGGTTGAGAGGGGTTTAAGGGAGGTTAGGATTTCGAACGATTATTAGGGATTCAGATGGGTATTTATGGGGTTTATGCGGATTAAGAGCGGGTTTAGAGGGGTTTGGAATGGTTTAGACGGGTATAGAGTGGTTTAGAGGTTATTTTTGAGGGGATTAGAGGGGTTTAGTGGGGGTTTGGAGAGGTTGAGATGGGCTTGGAGTGTTTTAGAGGGGTTTAGAGGGGTTTAGAGTTGTTTAGAGGTGGATTAGAGGGTTTACAGTGATTTTCTGGGGTTTAGATTGGGTTTAGAGAGATGTATACGGGGTTTATAGGGGGGTTAGATGGGGTTTAGATGGGTTTAGAATTGATTTAGGAAGTTGCAGAGGGGTTGTTTGGGTTTTAGAGGAATTAGATTGGGTTAGAAGGAGTTTTGATGCTTGTTGTGGGATTCAGAGGGTAGTGGGTTTAAGAGGGCTTTAGATGGGTTTGGAGGGAGTTAAGATAGGGTGTAGAGGGTGTTAGAGGTTTAAAGAGAGTTTCGGGAGGGTTTAAGAGCGGGTCTTGATGGATGTAGAAGGGAATAGTGGGGGTTTTAGCGGTGTTTAGAGGGGTGTTAGATGGTTTTTAGAGGGGTTAGAGGGGGTTCGATGGGTTTAGAGGGGTCTTGAGAAATTCCGAGGGGTTTAGTGGGGTTAAGATGTTGATTTAAAGTGGTGGGGGGGGGGGGGGGGGGGGGGTTATAGGGTATTAGACGGGCTTTACAGGGGTTTGGAGGGGTTTTGTGGAGGTTGGGATTTAGAACGGTCATGACGGATTCTGAAGGGGGTTTCTGGGGTTTAGAGGGATTCAGAGCGGGTGTGGAGGGTTTAGAGTGGTTTAGATGGGTTTAGATTGGGTTTAGAGTGGTTTGGAGGATAATTAGAGGGGATTAGAAGGGTTGAGATGGTGTTCAAAGGGGTTTAGATTTACTTAGATGTGGTTTAGACGGGTGTAGAAGAGGCTTGGAGGGGTTTAGACGGCGTTCAGAGGGGTTGAGAAGGGTTTACATTGTTTTTCAGGGGTTTAGAGAGGGTTTAGGGTGTGTTTAGAGGGGGTTTAGGAACTCAGAGGGTGTTTCAGTGCGATTTAGAGGTGTTTAGAGGCGTTTAGTCGGATTTTGAGGGGTTTAGAGGGGTTTAAAGGGGTTTGGAGGACATTAGAAGGGTTTAGAAGTCGTTGAGACGGGATTAGATGTGTTTATAGGGGCTTTAAATGGTTTTAGTGGGGCTTTATAGGGGCTGAGAGGGGTTTAAGAGAGATTGGGGTTTAGAACGGTTTTGAGGGATTCAGAGGGGGTTTTATGGGATTTATAGGTTTTAGAGGGGGTATGGAGTGGTTTAGAGGGGTTTAGAGTGACATAGGGTATATAGAGGGGTTTAGAGGAATTTAGCGGAGTTTAGATGTGTTTGGAGTAGATTATTAGAGAGGGTCAGATTGGTTTAGAGGGGTTTGGAGGATTTTATACGGGGTTTATATGGGGTTTATAGGGGATTAGATGGGCTTAGAATTGATTTATGGGGTTTTAAAGGGGTTTGTTTGGGATTTAGAGAGATTAGATGGGGTTAGAAAGAGTTTAGAGTGGGTTTAGATGGTTTATACGGGGATTTAGAGGGGTTTAGAGAGGGTTTAGACGGTTTAGAGGGGGGTTAGAGGAGGGTTTTTAAATGGGATTTTTAGGGGTTTTGAGGAATTCAGAAGGGATTTAGTGGGGTTTAGAGAGGATTGTTGGGTTATAAGGTGTCCAGTGGGGTTAGATGTAGTTTAGGTGGGTTCAGATGTGTTTATAGGGGGTTTAGAAGGTTTTGTGGGGGCTTTACAGGGGTTTGGAGGGATTTTGGGGAGGTTGGGGTTTAGAACGGTTTTGCGGGATTCAGTGGTGTTTAATGGGGTTTAGCGCGATTTAGTGCGGGTGTAGAGGGCTTTGGAAGGGGCTTGGTGAGGTTTAGAGGGATTAGAAGGGTTTACATTGGTTTTCAGCGGTTTAGAGGGGGCTTAGAGGGGTATTTGAGGGGTTAGGGCGATATAGAGGGGTTTAGAGGTGGGTAGAGGGGATTATATGCGATTAGAGGGGTTTGGATTGAATTTAGAGAGGTTTAGAAGTGGTTTAGATGGGAGTAGATGTGTTTATAGGGGGTTTAGATGGTTTTAGTGGGGCTTTACTGGGTTACAGAGGGGATTAATGGTTGGGGATTTGAACGGTTTCGAGGGATTCAGAGGGGTGGTTTATGGGATATATAGGGATTAAGAGCGGGTTTCGAGGGGTTTAGAGTGGTTTGATTTAGAGGGGATTTAGAGGGGATTTATTATGCTTTTAGAAGGTTTAGGAGGGGTTAGATTGTTGTAGAGAGTTTAGAGGGGTTTAGAGTTGTTTAGAAGGGTTTGGAAGGGTGTAGAGGGGTTTAGTGGGCGTTTGGAGGGGTTTACAAGGGTTTACAATGGTGTTCGCGATTTTAGCGGGTGTTTAGAGGGATTTTTACGGGTTTTTAGGGGGGTTAGGTGGGGCTTAGAATTGATTTAGGGGGTTTTATAAAGGTTTGTTTGGGTTTTAGAGGGATTAGATGGGGTTCGGTGATAAGATGCGTTTTGTGGGATTTAGAGGGAGTTTAGTGGGGTTAAGAGGGGTTTGGAGGGGTTTAGAGGGGCTTTAGAGGGTTTATAGGGGTTTAGAGGGGGTTTAGATGGGTTTAGAGGGACTAGACGGTTTTAGAGGGTTTAGAGGGAGTTTAGAGGGGTTTTGTGCAATTCAAAAGGGGGTTAGAACGGTGTATAGCTGTTTAGAGAGGCTTAGAGGGGTTTAGAGAGGGTTTAGAAGAGTTTTGAGGGCTGTAGAGGGGATTTAGTGGGGTTTACAAGGGGTTGGAGCGATTTAGGTTTAGAAGGGTTTAGAGAGGTTTTGCCGGGTTTTGAGGAATTCAGGGGGGGGGTTTAGTCGGGTTTAAACTTAAAGGGGATTAAGGGGTTTTGGAGGGGTTCTGAGGGGTTTGAGGTGTAGTTGTGTTAAGAGGCATTTAGAGGGGTTTAGAGGGGTTTAGAATTTGTTTAGATGGGTTTGGAGGGGGTTTAATGGGTTTAGAAGTGGGTTTAGAGTGCTTTAGGGGGGATTTTATAGAGGTTTAGAAGTGTTTACATTGGATTTCAGGAATTTACAGGGGTTTAGAGGGGTGTTTAGTGCGGGTGTAGAGGTGGTTTAGATGGGTTTAGAGCCGTCTAGAGGGATTTGGATCGTTTTCGATGGGTTTAGAATGTTTAGATGGGTTTGGAGGGGTTTAGAATGGTTTAGAATTGGTTTAGATTGGATTAGATGTGTTCGTAGTGCGTTTGGTGGATTTTTGAGGGTCTTACATGGGTTAAGAAGGATTTAAAGGACGTTGGGGTTTAGAGGGATTCAGAGGGGGGTTAATGGGGTTTAGATGGGTTTGGAGTGGTTTAGAGGGGTTTAGAGGGGTTTAGTGTTTTGGATGTTTTTTAGAGGGTTTTAGAGGGGGTTTTGGAGGGGGTTTAGAGGTGGCTTGGAGGGGGTTTAGTTGGCGTGTTTAGAGGGGTTTAGATCGGTTTAGAAAGGGATATTTAAAGTAGTTTTAGGGTTATTAATAGGGGGTTTGGACGGGATTTTTGCGGGGTTTATAGTAGTTTTATAGCGGGACTTAGGTGGGTTTAGAATTGATTAGGGAGTTTTAGGAGGGTTTGATTGGTTTTTTTTTTGGTTTTTGAGGGATTAGATAGGGTTTATAGAAGGAGTTTAGATGCGTTTTGTGGGTTTAGAGGAGTTTGGTGGGGGTTATGAGCGGTTTAGATGGCGTTTAGAAGGGGGTTTAGTGGTTCACATAAAGGGTTTAGATGGGGTTTTCGAGGGGTTTTTTAGAGTGGTTAGAAGAGGTCTTAGAGGGGTTTTGAGGGATGTAGAGGGGATTTAACGGGGGTTTAGAGGGCGTTGTTAGAGTGATTTGCAGTGGTTTATAGGGTTGATAGGGGTTTTAGATGGCTCCATGTGGGTTTAAAGGGGGGAGGGTAGAGGTGGTTTAGATGGATTTAGATGAGTATAGAGGGGTTTAGAGGTGTTTATATGGTGTTTATAAGACTTTAGAGGGCGTTTACAGGAAGTTAAAAGGGGTATAGTGGAGATTCGATGGGTTTTAGAACGGTTTTGAGGGATTCAGAGGGGGTTTATAGGGATTTAGAGCGTGTTTGGAAGGGTTTAGTGGGGTTAGATGGTTTCGAGGGTGTTTAAAGGGGTGTAGATGTTTTCGTTGTTTATAGTGGGTTTAGAGCGGTTTAGAGGGGGTTAAGATGGGTTTAGCAGTGGATTTGGAGGGGGGTTTTCTTGGGTTTAGACGAATTAATAGGTGGTTTAGAGGGGGTGTATAAGGGGTGTAGAGGGATTATTAAATGGGGTTAGAAGGGTTCAAGAGGGGATAGAGCGGGGCTTATTTCTTAGTGGGGTATATAAGAGTGAATTCGAAAGGTTTTAGAGGGGTTTTGAGGGTGATGTAGAATGGATTTCGTGAGGTTTAGAGGGGTTAGTACTGCTTAGAGTGGTTTGGTTTTTTTTTTTGTTTTTTTTTTTTTTTTTTAGAATAATCAAAACTGGGGGGTGCAGGCGTGTTTCGAGATGGTTAGATGTGCTTAATGGCGTTTTTGTGAGATTTGAAAGGGTTTAGAGGGTTTTAGGAGGGTTTTAGAGGGTGTTGCTGTGGTTGATGGGCGTAAGTTTAGAATGAGGTTTACATGGGTTTTGGAGACGTTTAGACGAGGTTTAGAAGGTTATGATGTGATTAGATGTGTGTATAGAGGAGTTTAGTGGTTTTTACTGGGGCTTTACTGTGGGTTTTAGAAGGGTTTAAAGGGAGGTTGGGGTTTAGAACGGGTTTGAGGGATTCAGATGATTAATGTGGTTTAGAGGGATTTGGAGCGCGTTTATAGGGGTTTGTCGTGGGTTGGAATGGTTTAGAGGGTAATTAGAGGGGTTTAGATGGGGTTTAGTGTGGTTTAGATGGGTTTACAGGGTGTTTGGAGGGGTTTAGAAGGTTTTAGAGGTGGTTTAGAGGGTTTACGTGGTGGTCTGGAGGGGTTTAGAGCGGATTAGGGCGCGTTTAGATGGGTTTAGAATGGTTTACAGTGGTTTCAGGTGTTTTCGAGGGTGTTTTAGAGGGATTTATACGGGGTTTATAACAGGGTTATAGGGAGTTTAGATGGCTTTAGAATTGAGTGGTGGGATTTTAAAGGGGTTTGTTTGCGATTTAGAGGGATTAGATGGGGTTAGAAATAGTTTAGATGCGTTTTGTGGGATTTAGAGGGAGTTCACTCGTGTTAAGAGGGGTTTAGATGTGGTTTAGGGGAGGTTAGATTGTCTTTAGAACAGGCTTGAGTGATTCTGAGGGGGTTTCGTGTGGTTTAGAGGGATTTATAGGGGGTTAACGGGGTTCAGCGTGGTCTGAGAGGGGCTTTAGGTGGATGATGGATGTTTAAATGATATTTAGAGAGTGATTGTTACGGGTTTTAGAGTGAGTTTAGGGGGTGTTTGGTGGGGTTTAGAAGGTTTTAATTTTTTTCAGGGGCTTAGAGGTGGTTTAGGGGGGGTTTCTTATAGAGAGTGAATTACAGGAGGTTTAGATGGGTTTAGATTGTTCAGGAGTTGATTTAGGGGGGTTTAGCGGGGTTTATATGCGTTTTAGTGGATTAGAGGGGGTTTAGAGGGGATTAAGTGGGGTTAAGATGGGTTTTGAGGGGTTTTAAGGGATGGGAGCGGATTTAGAAGCGGGTTAGAGAGGTTTATGTTGGTTTTTAGAGAGTTTAGATGGGTTTAGTGGGTGTTCGAGGGTTTAGCGTGTTTTCGCCGTGTATAGAGGGGGTTTAGATAAGTTTTGGTGCGGTTTTTTTTAGAAGGGTTTAGAGTGGTTTGGATGGTGTTTAGATGGGTTTAGCGGGGATTTATCGGGGGTCTAAAACGGTGTATATGGGGTTTAGAAGTGATTCGCTGTGAGTGATTGCAGGGTTTTGAGGCGTTTTGAGGGATTTAAAGGGGGTTCAGTGGGGTAAGAGGGGTTTAGAGGGGGTTTAGAGGGAGTTGATATATGGTTTAGATGAGGGGTTAGAGGGGGTTTAGAGGAGATTGAAGGGGGTTGGAAGGGATTATAAAGGGGTTTAGAGTGTTTCATAGCAGTTAGAGTTTAGATGTGTTTTGAGGGACTTAGAGGGGATTTTGGCGGGGGTTAGAGTTTTTTCCTGGCGAATTAGATTTGTTTTTAGAGTGTTTGTTGGGTTTTATAGGGGCTTTACAGGGGTTTGGAGGGGTTTTGGAGAGGTTCGGTTTACATAGAAACATAGAAACATAGAAATTAGGTGCAGGAGTAGGCCATTCAGCCCTTCGAGCCTGCACCGCCATTCAATATGATATCATGGCTGATCATCCATCTCAGTATCCCGTATACCGGCCTTCTTCCATACCTATGATCCCCTTAGCCACAAGGGCCACTTCAACTCACGCTTAAATATAGCAATGAACTGGCCTCCTCAACTACCCTCTGTGGCAGGAGTTCCAGGACTCACCACTCTCTGTGTCGAAGAAGTCTTTCTCATCTCGGTCTTAAAAGGATTTCCACCTTATCCCTTAAGCTTGTGACCCCCTTGTCCTGGACTTCCCCAACATCGGGAACAATCTTCATGCATCTAGCCTGTCAACACCTTAAGAATTTTGATAAGATTTTAGAACGGTTTTGAGGGATTCAGGGGCGGGTTTTTGATGATTTTGGGAGTGATTTAGAGCGGCTTAAAGGGTTTAGATGGTTATAGAGGGGTTTAGAGGGGTTTTAGAGTGGTTTTTATATGGTATTTAAAGGGGATTCAGGGGTTTAGAGGGGTTTTTAAAGGGATTTGAATTGTTTAGATGATTTAGGGGGTTTTAGAGGGGTTTGTATGGGAGGTTTAGGGTTTTAGGGGTTTTAGAGGGACGTTTTATAGTGGTTTGAGGGATGTAGAGGGGATTTAGGGGATTTAGAGGGTTTATATGGTTTATATAGGTTTAGAGGGGCTTATAGAGGGTTTTGCAGTATTTAAAGGGCGTTTATTTAAAGGGGGTTAAAGGGGGTTAGGGGGGTTAGAGGGTTTAGAGGATGTGTAGAGGTATAGAGGTGTTTAGGGAGCGTTTAGATGTGTTTTGATGGATGTAGGGGGATTTAGTGGGGTTTAGAGGGGTTTAGAAGGGTTTAGAGAGTATAGAATGGTTAATAAAGAGGGTTACATATTGTGAGGGGTTTTGATGGAATTTTGTTAGAGGGGATTTTATGGGTTTGGAGATGTTTAGAGGGGTTTAGATGTGTTTTACAGGGCCTAAGGGGGCTTAAAGTGGTTAGAGGGGGTTACGTGGAATTGCCAAGTGTTTAAAAGCTGGGTTTAGAGGGGTTTAGAGGGGATTTGAGGGGCATGAGGGGCCTTTGCCCTTAGAGAGGGTTTTAGAAATGGTTTAGATGGGTTTAGAGGCTTTCATTGGGGGTTTTAGAAGCCCTTTTACAGGAAGTTTACTTGGGTTTCGAGGGGTGGGAGGGGGTTTAGAACGGTTTTGAGGGATTCATAGGGGGCTGAGGGGAGTTTTTTTAGAGGGATTTTATAGCGGGTTGAGAGAGGTTTAGAGTGGTTTTGAGGGTTTTGGTGTATAGAGGGGTTTAGATGGGTTATAGGGTGTTTAGAGGGGGTTTAAATGTGGTTTAGAGGTGGTTTAGGGGGCTCAGAAGGATTTAGAGGGGCTTTAGCGGGTTTAGAGGTGTTCAGAGGGGTTTAGAATGAGATTATAGGGGTTTTGAGGAACTCAGAGGGACTTTAGTGCGATTTGGAGGGGTTTAGAGGTGTTTAGGGAGGGTTTAGAGGAGGTTTGAGGGTGTAGAGGAGATATTGTTGGGGTTTAGAGGGGTTTAGATGTGTTTACAAAAGTTTAGGGGGATTAAGGGGTTTAGAGGGGGGGGGAGGGGTTTGCTGTTGATTTACAAAGGGTTGAAAAGCTGCTTTATATGGGTTAGATGGATTATTAAGAGGGGGGTTAGCCGGGTTTTAGAGCAGTCTAGATAGGTTTAAACATAGAAACATAGAATTTGGTGCAGGAGTGGGTCATTCGGCCCTTCGAGCCTGCTCCGCCTTTCAATAAGTTCATGGCTGATCATCCAACTCAGTATCCCGTACCTGCCTTTTCTCCATACCCTCTAATCCCCTTAGCCACAAGGGCCACATCTAACTCCCTCTTAAGCCAATGAACTTGCCTCAACTACCCTCTGTGGCAGAGAGTTCCAGAGACTCACCACTCTCAGCGTGAAAAAAGTCTTTCTCATCTCGGTTTAGATGGGTTTGGTGAACGTTAGAGGCGTTTAACGGTTTCGAGGGGCTTTTGAGGGATTTAGAGCGGATTTAGAGCGGGGCTAGAGGATGTGTAGAGGTATAGAGGGGTTTAGGGAGCGTTTAGATGGGTCTTGATGGATGTAGGTGGGTTTAGAGAGGTTTATAGGGGTTTAGAGGTATTGAGGTGTTGTAGGGAGGGTTTAGAGGGGTTTGAGGGATGTAGAGGAGATGTAGTGGGGTTAGAGGGATTTAAAGGGAATTAGAGGGTATTTGAGGCCTTAGAGAGGGTTCTGAGGGATTATGAGCGGGATGTAGAGGGATTTAGTGGTGTTGGAGTTTTTTAGAGGGGTTTAGAGGTTGTTTTACAAAGGTTTAGGGGGATTAAGGGGTTTTAGAGGGGTTTGCAGAGTGATTTACAAGGGAATTTAAAAGCTGGTTTATAAGGGTTTAGATGGATTTAGAGGGGGTTTAGACGGGTT